>SMLS01074199.1:0-40640 GCA_004785975.1 Popillia japonica
GAGATAGACTGCCACGCCCACCACAATCTCTCGATCTGGCACCTTTTAATTATTCGTTCCGGTCTCTACAACATTTTTAACATGGTAAAACGTTTACTTCAAATATGGGGATCAAAAGACACCTGGTAAGAATAAAAAAATTACGAGCGTGGAATCATTGTAGTGCCAGAAAGATAGCAAAAGGTATTGGGCCAGAATAGGTACTATATAATTTAATACAATATTTATTCACTATATTAAAATTGTCTATAGTTTCAACAAAACAAAATGAAATTACTTCTGGAGCAACCCAATATAAGTATCTATCTTTGCAAGATTACATTCCAGTACGTTCACATTTGTGTTGATTAGTTATTTCAATGTTTATAATATTTTCAAGGGCAATTATCAAAGAATAGTCACAAGATCTTTAGCTATACGGTTTATTATTATTAGTAAGTTGGTTATTTTAATTCTGGAAGATGCTTATACATCGCTGTTTTTGAAAATTGTTCCATGAGCATTACGTTATCGTTTCAATCTCTAAAAGATGTTGAGTTCAAAATGTACGTTGCAGAAAATAAAACTTGAAAAAAACATAATCCACATAGAGTTATTTTCTAATATTACCTAATTTTAGTTAAATATAGTAGGAAGAAATATAGGTACTTAAGTTTTAATATTTTATTTATCAAAAACCATCATAATATTTCTGCTACCAATTGGGCGGACAAGTGTGTGGAGCGAAATATCAATTTATATTTACGCAGTTGAGCGCTGGATATAATTTAATGAATATTTTACTTCAGAAAGAAAAGTGGAAATGAGTCGTCTTTTTATTTTCTCCCTACTATGGCAGTGAATGTTTCTCTAATGAAAACCATGCAGAGTTCTATAAAAATACATAATTTAAAGTAAATTTACTCTGTACGAATCTAATCTATATTTGAATAACATTTTAAAATGTTAATTGGTACTTCATCGCTTTATATATGTTAATAGAAGAAGAAGTTATAAAAAATAGGGTTGTACAAATATACTGGCCATTAGTTAAGACCACAACCTGAAACAACGTCGTGCTGATACATATTTTGATAAACTAGTTTTATTATTATTAACCTGACAGTTCAATCTCAAAAGGACATGCCTGGTTTTCAGAGAAAATTGCAACATTTACTAAGTGCTATAGCAAGCATGTTATACAACAATGTTATACAAGTTGTTTGATCTATTCGTATAAAACGAACCGTCCAGTTATAACGTCCTACAACGCCGGTGCATTTGAACCATAACACCCACTGATAGTGAAACTAAGAAACATCCTGCACACTATCAAATTGAAAAGAACTTTTTCGCGCGACTTTTCATTCTGCGGAGTTGAGGAGAACCGCACTTTTCCATCCGAGAACTAAACACTGTCTGAATCACGACTAGAGGCCAATGCTTTGGCGTACACCAAAACGCTCCGTTTCACTCTATCAGCTCTGCGCCAAATCAGATACACGTACATACGTACATACGTACATTATTTCTAATCGACGCGATTTCCATGTAGATCCTCGAAATCATCATAATGCCTTCATATGTGTGTATACCTAACGTATTGAACATACGAAACGAAATCTGTCGCATGATTTTATTAACTATCCCAAAGAATCAGCAATTAATAGGATTTCATATTATATAACTATCTATGTATATATAACACCATGTCACTGCGATAGTTCATTACATCGCTTCATTTAAATTTGAATGGAGACTAAGTTTCTACTTTAAAATTGTAGGGCCCAAGGTACATTGAATACTACTTATAAAATCAGTTGAAAGTCTTGTACTGTTAACTCAGCATCGCGAATCAAGAAATTATAGATATTTATATTGAACGCACAGAGAAAATAACCGATACAACAATTTCATGTACACGCTAACTTTTTGTTGTTATTGCATATTTTAAAAAGGGTGGAGGCGCCTGGTATAATAATTGGCTGTCGCCTTGAAAGCGAATTTCGGGACTTATGAATGTTCGTTATAGCTTTACACATATCTGCGCATTTACTTGCCTTGTATATACTTTATATAGGTACAGAGATACGTCGTAATATATCTCTCTTATATAATCTATTTTGCCATGAGAAAGTAATGCACGTGTTATGTATAATAAATGTACATCTGTACTTCTGCTACTCAAAATATCAGTAATTATGTTCGTAAATATATCTTGTGGTATGTATATACGAAAAGTGTACTTTTGCACATTCAAATTTCAAGTTTTCGACAAGACAAAATATATTTAAACAAAAAGAATATCAAATAATGTCGAAGGCTTCCACGGCCCGAGTCTCTATAATGAGGGTTTCAGGGTGTTGACCGTGTCATGGTTAGTAAAATATATACAGTCAGAAGGTTTTCGCCTCTAGCGTGGTTGACACGTCGAGTTACCGTGACCTTCTGACGCCCCTTACCTACCAGAAGGTTTTCGCCTCTAGCGTGGTTGACACGTCGAGTTACCGTGACCTTCTGGTACCCACCCAGTTAACTCTCTTTTGCTCCTGAAGAAGCCACTTACATTAGTGGCGAAACGTCGAGTTTATTGTATATCTTGTGCATTTTATTTTTTATTTTGTACTGTATATATTTTACTAACCATGACACGGTCAACACTCGGAAACCCTCATTATAGAAAAAGAATATCAATTCACAGTATACTCTTGCGATTCACAGTAAAGGAAAATCAGTGTATATCACTTGTGTATAAAGATTTCAATATACAACACTCAACATATTATATTTCTTTCCAATACAACATCCAATATAACAGAATAATCAAATGCGCTTATTGCCAATCCAATCATACGTGGAATAATGGTGCTGCATATAACAAATATGTTTTTTTGTAGCACAGAGAAAAATACATATAGTAAACTAGCTGGACTAGTTATGATGTCCCTCGATATAGCAGTCTAAAAATTCGAGACGGCCCTTTCCCAGATGTAGACCAATTAGGATGTTCCAGCAAATACCTACGACACTTAGGCCCTATGCAAATAATAGGGAACACCTTCCAGTCGAGCACGTGGTCCAGATTAACCACAAACTGCACAGAAATAATTCCGCCTTAAATAACGGAAACACACCATTACTTCCCCAAAAAAGCAAAATCAGAAATGCCAGAAGTCCCGCATTTTAAGACTGCCAAACAGGGACATTATTATGGTACACCAAAATGTAGTAAAACGTTTACAGATTCTTAAAAATACAGTGATACTGAGTAGTAGTGGTAGTGAGACAGGTATTAATCTTTGAAGTTGTAAAACCCAATTTTAATACATATGTATATTTCAATATGTACCTACATACATAGATAGAACACTTAACAGTAATTATATTTACACAAAATTTGTAAGACGAATATTAAATAATAAAATAGTCTTCCAGCAATTCTTTGATATTCTCCTTCTATAAAATAAATTTAAAATATCCTGATTTGAGCAAACTGCAGTATTTTCCATTATTTTGTTTATAAATTATATAATAATGTATACTTATCTAACAAAAAATACGTAATAGTCAACCTTTACAGCAATAATGTTTCCTGAAAACAATAATTTGTTGTAATGTCAAAGTTATAGGTAGCTTACTAGATAAAATATTCCGCTATTTGAAAGCATTAATAAATAAAATGGGAATAGAAAGCAAACTATTGGCGATATGTATAGGGAGTGTTACAGCAAATCGATGTAGAATTGAATTTTGCGTCCAACAGTGTCAAAATATACAGGGTGTTCTATTTAAAAAAATTAGTTTTACAACTATAAATATTGTTTGATATAGCATAAATTTTTGAACATCCTGTATGATATAAAGAAAAAATGTTACTACGGATTGATGAAACAATGTTAGTATTTGGCAATTTTAAAATATCAAACCTCTGGTACTTACAGTAAGTGAGAATTATTCAGTTAAATATAACGGGGTAAATGTCAAAATTTTCATAAAAATCGCAATATCTTAGAAACAATTGAATATAAGTATAGGAAACCCTAGTTACAGTCGTCACAGAATCTGATGCTGAATTCAAAAACGTAATAATATATAGGGTGTTCCATTTAAAATAGCAAAATTCGTGGCGACTTCCGGTTAACCGTAAGTGCAAGAAGTTTGAAAATATTTTAGAGAGAGAGAGTGAGTACCAAATTATTGCGAAACCAAAATTTTCAAAACTGGAGTTGTTCATTAAGTCCGAAAACTTCTAACTAGACAGTTGTGTGGGAAACCCTGTACATATACAGTCTGTTTGATGTTAGCTGTCACAGCAGATACATATTTCGGCTACTGTTACAGGTATGATAAAATGTTATAGAAGAAAAGTTGTTTTACAATTAATTTGCTGTTATTCTTTATAGCGAAAAAAAAAAACAGTTGAGTGTCAAATATCTTAGATGTAGCAACTACATTCAAAATTTTAAATAGAATGTACTCAATTTTATTACATATTCTAAAAATGTAAAAAATTCTCTTTATAGCGATATAACACATGCCATAGTTACTTTATCAATTACAGATATAAATCGTTAATTAGGTGGCAGCTGCGCCCTTGCGTAGACTAGAGTTTCTTTCGAAGAAGTAGGCGGTGAAACAAATAAAAACTGTTAGTTAGCTTCCAGTTGAATAATTTTTTACACTATCTTAATTATAGAGATTACTCAACATAAATACAACATCACACCATGAACAAAGTAATAATAACTTGATAAGTTATTTAAGTTTAAAGTTTCAGTTTATAAATTTTGAGTTTTTGTTCAAAGTGACCTCTACTGTTTGTATGTAATATGTATATTCTTGAGAGCTGCTTATTAAGCTTCGTCTCACTTTTTACATGTGTGTTGTTATTTGGTAACACGCCCTACGAATACGATTTTTTAAGCTCGCCTAGATTTTGTGGACAAGTAATATAAACTTATTGTTTGGCCATCTTGCTGGCCAGTTGATGATGCAACCATTTCCTATCCATTTTGGCCGCAGAAATTTACTCAGTTACATGGCACTAAACCTACAACAATTATTAGATCCACAGCCTTCTCAGAGCGATGTTTCCCATTCGCTTAAGGTTGCATTTGGTACTTAATTATCGTTTTATGTCTTTAATTGAGTAAACAACTATGGCATGTGTTATATTGTTATAAAAATTTTTAGAACATTTTTAGAAGATGTAATAGAATTGGCTAAGTTCAATTTAAAATTTTGATTGTAGTTGCCATTGTTTTTTTTGCTCTAAAGTGTAATAGGTACTAAGTTAAATATAATACAACTTTTCTTCTATAACATTTTGTCATCGCTGTAATAATAGGCGGGATATCTGCTTTGATAATTAAAATCAAATAGATGTATGAAAATCGTTTTTATTTGCATGCAAAGTGCAATCATGCCTAATTCGAGGAAACAGGCAGCACGCACAAGCACCGAACAAGGGCAATGATGAGTGTGCAGGTGTTTAAAGCAATTCCTTTGATTCTGACAGAATTGATGCATGACACGTTAAACGTAGAGGAACACGATATTTTAGATCTGCGAATTACTGGATTGCATATTTACATTGTCCGCGCAAAACAGCGTTTACGGTTATGTTCTACATGCAGAATTATACTAAAGTTCCAGCCAAATATTGATGGTTATCAACGCAGTAAAACAGGCCAATAAAAGGTTATGAAACACATTTATGATATAAATTTGCTCTAAAACTACGTGATGTTTATATTTAAAAAGTGTTCAGTTAGGTTTCTGTATTAGATCTCTGTAAGTGGTGATGTGGTCTGTGTATCGGGAAACGTTATAGAATATAACTTTGTCCTAGAATCCTTCTCGTAATAATCTAAAAGCTAATATCCTCATCTTTACCGATTTGAGGTAAAATCGAATTTATATATTTAGATCTGTATACATACCTGCATACTTCAATGACATAATATGTGTACAGCTAGCGAAATTACTTTTGGATTGTTCTCAATTACGGAGCGATACTGGAGAAATCGTACTGGTTGTAATCTTTTTCCATTCATATGAACTTTATATGTACATATGTACCTACATACGTAGATATTGTAGTGGATTTGATATTAGTTACAAAATAAATTTTTCGTCATGACAGTATACCACGACTACATACAGGGTGTCCGCGATATACAAAGCATGCTTTTAAGGGATGATAGCTACAACGATTTAGAAACAAAAACATATAATACACCTTGGGTCTATCTGTAAGCGTAAACGAGAATTTTTTTTTTCTCATGTCACAAACTTCGACGCATACTGTACACCGGCAGCTGATCAGTTATCCGACGATTACAGGCGTGTGTTCTTGAAAATGGGCAACACATCGAGCCTTTCCTGTAATACATTTTCTCCTGCCTCTCAAAAAGTCCTTTTTAGGACCACCAATTTATCACAAATAAAAGAAAAGAACTCAATTTTGTAGTAGCCTTTACGAAAGAGCTTAAAGCGCCATAACATAATTGCAATAATTACATTGATTTCGTTCAATGCGACTTTCCCTCAACTTAAATGTTCATTTACCGATCGGAGGCTGCTAGTAAATACGCCCTTTTCACTCTAACTTCAACATAACATCGATTTTATTGTCATAACATTATTAAAAAAAACGCAAAGGTACCTTTGTTTTAAAACGTATGGCCATTGACTTCGTACAATACAAGTTCAAGGTCGTACAAACAGATGATGCTTGGCTTGCATTTGCGCTTCTATAGAATATGTGTACAGTGTGGTGGAAGAGAAATGACACCACGCTTCAATTTGAAAGTGTCAAATAATTCGTTTTCATCGTTGTTTTCAGTTATTTTCAACCCTAAATTTTTATATGGTTTTTTGGTTATTTAAGAAGCAATATGGATGAGTTTTCTTGTACAGTTTGACCAAATAAGGTTTTTTATAAATATTTTTTTTTCTCGTTTACGCTTACAGATAGACCCAAGGTGTATTATATATTTTTGTTTCTAAATCGTTGTAGCTATCATCCCTTAAAAGCATGCTTTGTATATCGCGGACATCCTGTATACCACCAGCAGTTTATCTAATTTTTTCATCTGTTTCATATGGAACTTATTTAAAGTGGTAATATTATGTATAAATATGGTATAGTTGCGTTTAAAAATTAAATGTACGGATTTCAAATCAATAACTGCATTTTTTAAAATAACATTACTCGCGATTATTATGTTCAAATACGCGGAAACATACAAATTTATAGTATACATTCAATATATGTTCATCGCAAAACTAGATATTTTCTGTTTGCGAATAAAATTAAGGATCAACCCAACAATTAATTAGTTATACATACGTTAAGTTACAATTCAAACATGTATCATATATTAAATTTATTACTAAAAAACATGCACTTTTGTAATCCAATTTTGTAGTCTAATTCCGCACTGTCGAGTGTAGACAGTAAAGAAATGAAGGTAAAGAAATAAGTGTCGAATTACTAGATTAGGAAAAGCTTACTTCAATTCATAACGCTAAAAACAATTACATAAACTATAAGAAGAAATTCTATATCAAACTTTACTGTTAAGTAACCCGCATGGTAAATGTGCAAAATTAATGTTTCTTAGAAAAAGACAATATTTCGCTCTCTACAGCCCACGAAGCAACTTTCTTTCAAAAGTGGTATTTCCCTTGAGTCCTGTAAACTGAGGTTTCCCTATCGTACCACAAAATTATAGCAACTATTTTATATTTTCTTGGTTGAAGATTATTTAAAGAATCAAGATGAATATGCCTAAGTTTTAAAGTTAAAAAAGAAAACAAAAATATAGCAAGTAGATTGAAAATATGTAAGCGGAGACCGCATTGTCATTGGAAAGTGAAATCCGGCGAGATCTTAGACTTACCGTTTCCTTGCTTAGCAGAGCATCTAACAATACTGAATATATAGGGCTGTTATAAGTATACTATTGGAAAAATTCAGGGAGATCCTCTGCCTATTACAAGGACATCAGCATATAAACGTTATTTTTGAAGTGCAATAACAATAGTGAACCTTCATAAGGGAGCTAGTTCTTCTGACGCTAAGCTATTAAGATCAATGTAACAGGTTCGTCATTTCGAGATATCGCACCAAATATTCCACAACGTTGAGCAGTATACGGGGAACGTAGGGAGAGTAAAATGTTAAGAATATTTGCAAGGTTATAACCAAAACACTCCTGCATGACATTAAGCGCTAGAATTCCGTGTTGGTTCGTGCCGAAACAGCTTCACGTACTTTCTTTTCACTGTAATTGGCAAAAATGTACGCGGAGGGGATGGAAAGTGCACTTTCTACGCAAATTAAACGATGGATGTTCTTAACATCGGGACATTAGTGTGTGTAGAGCAATTGGATCGAATGGATGCAAATATTGTTTTCTGATGACTGATCAATCCACTTATACAACCGGGCTACTCCGGCTATTAATATATATCCAGGTAGTTTTGCGGTGTCGATATTTACATGAGTATATCCTGTATGTACCTATACAGGCTGTCCGCGATATACAAAGCATGCAGTTAAGGGATGATAGCTATAACGATTTAGAAACAAAAACATTTAATACACCATGGGCCTATCTGTAAGCGTAAACGAGAAAAAAATTATTTCTAAAAACCTTACTTGGTCAAACTGTACAAGAAAACTCATCCATATTGCTTCTTAAATAACCAAAAGACCATACCAAAAATTTAGAGTTGAAAATAACTGAAAACAACGACGAAAACGAATTATTTAATACATTGAAATTGAAGAGTGGTGTCATTTCTCTTACGCTATACTGTACACGTATCACTAGCATCACATCTGTATCATAGTTGCAAGCGACGCAGCATATGTTTATACGACCTTGAACTACATTCGACCATTGTATCGTACGAAGTCAATGGCCATACGTTTTAAAAATATCCGAAAGTAGGAAAGAGGTACCCTTGATTTTTTTTTTAAATAATGTTATGACAATAAAATCGATGTAATGTTGAAGTTACAGTGAAAATGGCGTGTTTAATAGCAGCTTTCGATCGGTAAATGAAAATTTAAGCTGAGGGAAAGTCGCATTAAGTGAAATCAATGCAATAATAGTGCAATTATGTTAGGGCGCTTTAAGCTCTTTCGTAAAGGCTACTACAGAATTTACTTCTTTTCTTTTATTTGTGATAAATTGGTGGTCCTATAAAGGACCTTTCTGAGAGACAGGAGAAAATGTATTACAGGAAAAGCTCGATATGTTGCCCATTTGAAAGAACACACGCCTGTAATCGTCGGGTGAATCCTGCATTGATCGGCTGCCGCTGTACAGTATGGGTCGAAGTTTGTGGCATGAGAAATATTTTTTTTCTCGTTTACGCTTACAGATAGACCCAAGGTGCATTATATGTTTTTGTTTCTAAATCGTTGTAGCTATCATCCCTTAAATGCATGCTTTGTATATCGTGGACACCCTGTATAGCAAACTTTGGCACTCTATGTTCATGTGTTAGTTTTATACAGCATACATAAATTATGTCTAACAGCCTATTCGCGCTATATGAAATACTTGCATCGGTTACTATGCAGTCAACAGTATCGGTACGGTTAATTTGCTAAGACCGTAATATTTCGGGTAACTTTATTTTTATTATACAGGCTGTATTTGAAATAAAAGTAAAAAATATTAAGAATGGTAAGATACAATTATGTAGAATATAAATTCAAAAAATTTTTGTTCAATTATCATGCGAATGCCAAAATTAAAATCTTCCTTATAAATTGTAATATCCGCCTATTGAATCGAGAATGTTGTCCTCGATTAAGCTAACGTAAGGGATCGCAAAAACAGCTGCCGATGTTATAAAAATTACAAGATAACGTTGATGTGTCAGTTTTTTTAAATAGCTTTGAATGAAGAGTTCAATAATGCACACATTAAGTATCGCCTGTCGCTGCACTTGCCCTCCGCTAAATACATATATTCGTTCGAAAATATTCAACAGTGGCGCGACAAATATCTTATAAATTACTTTGTCATTTTTTTTTCTCGCGTCTGGGAAGGAATTTGCGCAAAATATTTGGGATTTAAGTTTAATAAAATAATATCTTTCTATTTTTCATAGTTTTTACTTTTATTTCATATACACCCTGTATATAGCAGTCGAAATGGATATCGAATATGTGACCGTTATGTTAGCATAGTTTATAACTATATATATATATAGCTAACCTTTATAATTAAATTTTATAGTTGTATTAAATTCCATCACTAAATTGATCTCTGTTTTTAGAACAACCAAATACTGATGATCATTAAATTTACTGTTTATATATCCATACAATCTGACTCGTAGCATGTGCGGCGTTGTATACTTAAAAAAGAGTTGAAAGAATTACTAACTATACAATTATTGGAAAATTAGAAACTGAAAGTATTAGCAATTTAGTTTTATAACATTTTAAACTTTTGAATGTAACATAAACTTTTCACAAAGAAGTAGAAACAGAGAAGTAAGAACTGAGTACATTAAAAATATGAAGTTCTACAGTTGTAACAAGCAAAGGTTATGGTTAGGATAAAGGTAATAGTTAAAATAAATTACGACAATAAAAAATTGTGGAGAGGTCCACCATTTGAGACCGATTGCTATAAACTCTATTTTTCAGATAACCAAACAGGAAGAAATCTGGAAGAGTTTTCCAGATAATTAAATAAAGCACGTGGAGTATGCGCAAGGGCTCCATCTCGTTGAGTTACTTCTTCATCGTGTAAGCTACTTCTAGGGATCTAGTAGCATTTCCCGATATTGCACAGCATCTATTGTGTAATGAAAAAGATTGGTCTTATGATTCACCTACTAGACATGGCAATCCATACGCTTACTTTAATAGAGTGGAGATTAGATTCTATAAAAACATTCGCATTCTTTGTTGACCAGGTATGATAATTCTGAGAATTTACGTATCCGATAAGTGAAACCAGTCCTCGTCAAGAAAGACACTACGAGCCAAATCATCTTCTCCCAGAGTTTCATTAAACCAACGACTATAATTTTACCTTTGCTCAAATTCTTACACACGTTGTAATGTAATGTTACAAAATGTTGCAAAACTTGAATTAATGTAATGTTGCAAAACTTGAATTTTGTAAGGATGCATATGCAATGTTTTCCTTTATGTGCGCTACTATGAGAAATACCTACAATTGGATAAATATACAAAAGGAATATTCTCTGAATAACGCAGGAGCCTGATATGCACTATTTGTTAAAATAAATGTAACATTTTATTAAAAGAAATGTGTATGCTTCCTATAAAAAACTAATACACAGCCATTTCAGAGCAAACACAAAAGTTAAAATTCGATGACAATACCGAAATACACAGAAAGCGTACCTGAATATCCTTTCCATATTTGTGGGTATTTGCGCACAAATAAAACAAACATAAAAGAAATATAACCATATATTTTACCCATACCAAGACATTTTAGAGGACATTACTGTTATACGTGGTAGCAGTTTCTCTTGATGATGAATATTTATGATGGGTAATTAAAATTTTTTATAGCTAACCTTAAATTACACCTCACGGTATATTTGCACTTTTTGAAGTAACTGTTATATTATATTGTATCCATGCCGATTTTGTAGCCGAGAAATGTAGAACTGCCACATATTTTTAATTGAGAACTTTAATGATGTCGAACACGTAACTCTTCTCTACCTTCACATGGAGGATAACGCCGACATGATATGCTCTATTGAAGTGCCTAAATCTAAGTGTAACATTTTTTTTGTATGGGAGAAAGTGTGGTGCATATAATGTAATACCGCACAATAGAATGACACGGCCTCTATGTATGTTTGCTGCAACAATTATGCACTACATAAAGGAAGTTGAGACTGTTGCAAGTTATAAATCTATAACACCAATCGTACTGTTATTAAACAAGACATCCTTCAATTTATTACCTAGGACATATAACTTTCCACGGTTTAGAAAGTTATCATAGCTCTAATACTTTTTACACATTGTATTCATATATACAAGTCTTGAATTACTTAAACAGTAGCGTCGAGCTCTTTGTCAGCACTGACGCAATAAATTATTCGATCTTACTACTTCCTTGTCTCCCATCCGGACGCTATAGTAATCAAATGTTCTACACATTACAGCTCTGGGAATACATGCATAGGTGCGGGACGTATCTTCGTATATAAACGGCAACTTGAGTTATGTGTTAGCATCGTTTTTGGGGTGTCAAGTTTCCTAAATCCGATATGGGTCTTGATCTCTACTCCGGCGGAAAGTGGTCGGATTTCCGTTTGGTTAGCTATTTTTTTTCTGACAGTAGTATCAAGGTGAAAGTAAAGCAACTTTCTTTCCAAATTAACGCATGATTATTATTTGCAGAAAAGAAGGGACATACATATTGTTCGTTGTGTTTTCAACATTTCATGTGGAAACTAGAACTTTTACAGAAAAGTAACCAACATAACAAACTTAGACCGAAAAAAATATGCCTAAAGTTCCTGTATATAAACTATGTACTGTATACTACGATGTTTCAGTTTTGTTTGAGTGGCCGTTTCGGGAATGTTTTCTTGTAGCCAAAATCCCAGAATCAATCTCTAACTAAAACGCGCTTTATACGGCTCTCGTTTACAATAGCATGTAAAAACTGAATTTGTAGAATGTAGTTTTGCAAATTTTAATTATTGGCACTGAAAACCAGTCTTTTTGAAGGAAAGCATACATCCTAGAGTATTTGAAATGATCTAATGAAACATACAGTAAATTGTAGTTTGACGTTCGTTAATACAGCGCCTTTCTGTGGTATAAAACGCTTACTGTCAGGATTCCCAACTTTACTCGATTCTTGTATATCTTGGAGTACATCAAGGATAACATGTAAGAATGCTAATAATTGCAATGGATTAATAGACTGAATACAATGATTTTGCTAAAAAAATGGATACAATACATAAAAATAAACAAATAGAAAAATATAACAACTTCTATTTTTTTGCGTATACATAATGACGTAATCAGTTCTGCAATTAAAGATAGTTCAACTAATATGAAAATGTCTATCTCCAAATTAGCTACACATTTGAGTGCATATGCAAACAGATCTGGCGTCGTAGACTCCATTCGCACATTTTTCTGTAGGATTTACTAATTCATTGCAAATATTAGTGCTTGCTACATGTTGTCTTTCATGTACTCTTAGATATTAAACGGAAAGGGCTGAGATCATGTGAAGTGTATATGTTTATGGCATTCATCCATGAAGTTAAGTGTAGTATGTAAACCCCCCAGTCCCTCTGCCTAAAGTTACATGCCCAATATTGTATATCGTATATTAAAGTTTCAAAGCAATAGCAGCTAAATACCATAGCCGGCAGTATCACAGAAAATAATAGGCAATAGATTACACTGCTTGCAGAAGAATAATTGTGTTCATGAATTTACAATTTTAATTTGCGTTTTGTTGTGTTAAATTCGAAAACCACATCCATTTTTCTTCATCACGTAAAGTCATTTCACAAACTGTCAAGTAGTGTCACACAAAAAACTTCTCCAACTGTAGCTATGTTATTTACATTTCTATTTTTATCAGTTAGGTACCAAATAAAATGGTTCGATATATTTTTTTTCAAACTGCTTGGTATATATTTTTTCGTTCATTGTATAAAGATTTTTTATTTGAATTAATTAATGTGCCGCACATTAGTTTTAAATTGAGACACAAAAATAATGAAAACATTTTCTAAACATTCGCTTAAAGTAATTTGTTTTAAACCTAGTCTGCCATGGAAAAATAGTTAACGTATTGCACATTATTACAAGTAATTGACGTCTTTGAGTTCGTCTTTCTCATACTTCGACAGTCCGAAAATACTAGATGAGTTCACATTAAATGCTACTCCGTTGGTACAGAGACATACCAGTGTTGTGTATTATTGCCGATAACATATTCGAAAAATAGTTGCAAATTTTTTTCATTTTCAATCTCTTTCGTATCTTTTCTTGTTTTTTTGGTAATTAAAATTAGTTCCATATTCACAATGCCTTATATTTAAATCTATTTGGCCAGGACATATAAAGTAAGTGACTTTAAGAGCATTTTCGAAACTGAATTATTTTTTTAGGAGCTAGGAAAGTTACCGTTGTTCTTACAATACAAATCAGTCTATAGACCCACCAAGTTTCAGTTTAATCGGTCACTACCACTTGCCTTTGTTTCTTTGTAAGTAGAATCTGTTAAATGTATAACTTCCTATTGGACTGTATCGATATTTGATGAAGTAATTTTACTCCACTCTAAACATGTATGATATTTAGAAATAATGCCGTAATTATATATCTTACTAACTGTTTTCACAAACACTTTTAATCATACATATGCGCTACTGTTACTAAAATACCCGCTAGAAAAAGTGAATCATCTACGTAGTATTCGCGAGAACGTTTAAACAGAAGCCAGGAAAATAAAAGTATTCCCAATACGTGCAGTACATTTAAATTGCATTTGAACGTAAGCATATTACGTTGCTATTACAGGGAAGTGCGCAGAGCGCGTTCTACATAACGAAATTCTATTATCGAAAACTTATGAACGCTATATTTTTTGTTTCAGTTTTGCACGATTGACGAACCCATTTCGAAAAAGGCGAGTTTTCAGGCCTGTACGGATAGCTGCCGATTCAATTTTAATTCATGATTCATATTTCCATAAAAACGAAATTCGTACCTGTCCATGTACTTAGAATTTTATGATTTAGGTGTTGCATGCATAGATAAGTAAGTTAAGCTGAGTATAAATTCGATAAAACGCATTAAACTGAACGGTTTTGTCAAATATTCCCTGTGGTAAAAAAAAACGTTCGCAATTTAGCTCGACCAGAATGTTTAATCTTAAAGGCGAAAGCGCTTCAGAAGAATGCTTTCGCTCCCTTAATGTAAAGCAGTAATATTCCACGTCTGTTTTGCATGTATTCTTTTAGAAGAGAATATAGGCAATATCCGTCTTACTTCTACGAGAGCAAATTTTGTTGCTCATATATTCTTTATTCAACGGATCTAAGAGGTCGAATAATACAACTAACGGGCGTCTTAAATTATTGCTTTATCGTAAGAAACAAAACAACAAAAGAATGTTGAGATAACCAAAATAATTTCAATTGTACAAATTGATTTTTTCTCTATATCAACCTAGCTACCTAAAAAAACCCTTTCAGTCTTAGAGTAAAAGTATTTATTTTTAGGAATCATAGATTTTATAAATTGGAACGCTGTCCTAATAATCGAATACCAATGATCTGATTTTTTCAAACTAAAAATAAATAAGGACAATGTCCCGATAAGGTTCTGTCATAATAGTGACGAAACTATATACGCAAAAGCTGCAGCTGCCTATCCTTTTCATGTGCTCTTCACGTGGCACTGCGCTCTGAGAAAGCCAGTAAGGGCGCAAGCTGTTTCTGCTTAGCTTGAGCATGGTTTTTGTCTTTGCTTGCTGTAGTTTCGAAGGAATACCTTGGATTGGCACACATTATATATGTATTTATCTTACTTTCCTGATATTTTTTCCACCTCTACGTCAATTAAAACACTATAATTCGATTAAAGATTAACATTTATTCCAGCACCTTTAGAATTTATTAGGTTTTCTTTACAGCTTGTTCAGTGGAATAAAATTGACATTTAATTCGTGTCAATTGATAAACAACTAGCCATGCCTATCAACAAAATTACCTACAGACAAAAGATTCAGTGATTTGTAGAATTATGTTTACAACTTCGCGCACAATTTAAAATATTTTTTGAAATGTAATTTTATAATCCTAAGTATAGTGATCCTTATATCAATGTACATATTCTTGTCAAGCTCTAACAATTCTGTTCAAGGACTAGGAAAAACATGGCTAAAAAACCTTGTCAAGAACTTAATTTGATAAAATTCTGGCGTGATTAGGTGATTAAAAATATTATCAATTTGCAAATCGTAATGTTTTCTCTGGCTCTGGTATGCACAGCCTCTGAAAAAAATTTTCGAAAAATAATGCTATAAAATGCCTTCTTCGAAAAGTACATATATTCATACACTTGCCACACGTGGTTTGAAATTCATACTTCTTTGAAAATGTCTTCATATTAGTAATACTTGCTCTAATATTATCGAGTACTTTCATATTGACCGCTAATATCTAATATTCTTTTATAATCAATACATATGAGTGAAGGTAATACCCTTCTATTCCGAAATTGAAATGATTTCGTAACTGAGAAATGTCATAAAAGTTAAAACTATTCGAAACTACTACTTCAGATCCCATAAAAATAAGAAACGCAACAATAATCCCAGGCAGAACAAAGAACGGTATATAAGGGGAATTATTCGACATACTATTATACACGCATTTTATACAAATGCGGAAAAAAAAATTAATCTCCTTCAGAATCAGCACAATAATAAGCAGCTTAAAGGTACGATTTAATTTTTTTCAAACCTTTCCGAAAAAAATTTCCGTCTATAAATCCATCACGCCTTATTTTCAATTTATTTCCGCATAAAAGAATGCTTCACATTTTTATCGCCATTCTTTTTTTTTTCTGGGTTTTGCCTCGGGCATAATATTAATAGCTTCTTCCGCATTATGCCAAAGTTATTGACAACTTTCACTTTATCGTGTTTATTCAAGGCGAGAACGGAAGTCTGGTTAATATCTCGACTAGGCATTTCGGTAAAGTTCTAATAACACTATGACCACTATAAATTTGTAATAATAGCGAAAAGAATACACATCATACGGGAAAGTTCTGAAGTATGTCGATTAGGATTTTGATTGATATTGTTATATCTGCGTCTATGCGAAAACAAACTTTTAATATATTTTTGCCTCCTCGAATTTCACAGGTTTTGTTGTGCTTTAGAAGAGGAGACCTATATATGTAGAGAAAGAAGGTTGTACATATTTCAATACATCTGTCACAAAAGTTATATTTGTGAAATATTAAACTAAAAAGTTCGTTAAGCGAATAGATTTTAGAAACAGTAGCTGGTACAAAAACTGAAATATATTGACGGTATGTGATCGGAATGTCAAGCAAGATATAGAATATAATAACAATAATTTATGTATATAGCAGACAGTCTGTACCTTAGTCAATGATAAACATTTTCAATTCGTCTATAATTAACTTTTCGACAATGTCTAACTCATTGATAAAATCTTTGTACTACATTATTTACATGATCATTTATGATTTCACATCGTTTTTCTGTATTTAAACCCTCTGGTTTATTTTTGTATGCAATGTTTTTAACCTGTTGCTACAAAAATAGTCTAAGAGGTCTCATTCAGGAAATGAGGCGGTTATTGAATGCTTCATTTTACGATTTTCAAGGCAATTTTCTCTATTTTTTTTTCTCAATAGGCTGTCAATCCTTGGCTTTGAGATACAAGAACATGCGGATTCACTTACAATTAGTAATTCTCAAAAACAAGAAAAATGCCTCTGGTAGCACCCACACTAAGAGAGACACAGATTGATTTCTCTAGTGAAGTTATATATGTGGATATTTTCCTAAATCAGAAACTTACGTGGATCATATTCAAAACCAGTCGGAGAAGTTTATACGAACGTTGGGTTCATGACGCCGTTTTTTTGAGAGAGCTTTTCGATTGAAATTTAAGACGACTCTATGCTCCTACGTGGCTATCGGCAGACCTATGCTACCTAACTATACTTCTTTTCACTTATTCATACCTACAGCTGAAGCGGAAGGCGATTATGGGCGCCATCAGACTTAATCGAAGTGCAGTCTTCAAAGCAGGGAACTTAGTAGATCATCTCAAAATTTTATAAATACTAGAATGCTGCGGTAAACTACATAGTAGACCAAATGACAGCAAAGTTCACCTTTGACCAACGCTTTGAAGTGGCAATTCCAAACAGCTAAACGTGGAAAACATGCGGGCATTAATCATAAAAGAACAGAAAGAAATGAGAAATAGAAAGAGCAGTGCAAGTATATCTATTAGCTAGAACGTGTGATCCTAATGCCACCAGATATAAGCCCAACCCTTTTTCCTAACAGAAAATCTGCAGTTGAACAGGAATGTCTTAAAAGACTCTATCAGGGCGGACGTGTAGAGATTTTCTCAGACAATCAAATTGCACCAAAGCTCTCGAGGCGTTTGCCTTTGGGTCCAGGCTGGCAATGAAGTATCTGCTTAGCTCCAAATCTGTGGCCAAAAGAAACCAGTTACACTCTTATAAGTACTGTAACTCTGGAGGTGTGAGGATAATTAGACTGTCGATGATTTTGCAAAGAAATGCGCGATATGCGTGACATGTATAATGTCGATTCCCCGGAACAAACCCATTCTGTGGTCTAACTAAAAGCCATCTTCAACAGACAAAACAAAAGTCCTCGCACTGGATCGATTCCCCAAAACTAATACAATCAAAGAGTTTGTGTACTTTGTCAGCCATTAAGGAAAAATCTCTGGTCTACCTAAATAACAGATATCTCAGCAAAACCACAGCGTTATTTACCAGCCACATGCCTATAAAACCAGCTTATAAATTATTCTTGCACAAATTTCTTAGCATTAAGAACGTCATCAGTCTTTTCTGGCACTACAGTGCAACAAACCACACCCTTGCTGTTTTATCAGCCAATGTTTTGCTCTTCCTCGTAGAAAAGGAGTCCTTTATATCTAATTGCTTACAGGCAGCATCCTCAGAAAAGAAATTGTAGCATGAAATGTATTATATTCATATACATCACAAGTATACATCAGGATTCGAGTAAGAAGTAAAAGTTTATATTCAATGAAAATAAAGTAACATCACAATATGCTCGGATTCCAAAACATTACCATTTCAGAACTTTATACGTACCCTCGCGGGCATAAATGCGTAACCCTTATATACATTAATTTGAATTTTAAATTATTTCCGAATAAAGGACTCGATTCAAATTTCTATTGTGTTTGATTAAAAGAGGAATCTAAAAACGAATACGTAATTATTGTGTAGTTAATGATTTAGCAATTAAATTTTACATCTCTGATTTTCACAATATTTTATATGGAGTAAAATCTTTAAGTGTTTGCTAAAATGCGATTTTATTATGTAGAAAAGTATATTTATTACTTTCTGTTGCTATAGAGTGCTTATTCATGATGATGATGATGGTGATTACTTTGGATAATGTGGAAATGTGAGGATGTGGTGTTAATTTAGGACCTGTGATTACACTAGTCACGCATTAAGGGGGTGATGTTGTATGCAAGATTCGATTTCTAATATTTTAAGCAGTTATGATTCTGTTATGTTAACCGCTTCGATAGAATAAGTAAAAGCATTCGAAAGCACTCAACATCGCAATGCAACCTGCAAAATAACACATTTGCTTGTAATTCCTAACTTAAAAAACAACTAGAAGCAAAACCATATTGGCATTTCTTGTTTATTGGATATATTAAATATAAAAATCTGTGGTTTGATTACATATGTATGTACATATGTTATCAACACATCCTTGTGTTAGGAAATAGCGTCACTGCTTAAAAGAAACAATAATAGATTTCTCTTATACTTCTGAAACAGTTTAAATTTGTATCAACTTCCGTGACTTATTCTTGCGTAATTATTCATATTGTGCTTGCGCTCTCCAAGTTTTACACCAATTTCTTTGGTTTCTTGCAACCACAATCTTGCCATGCATCACTTTTGTTTTGTTCGTTGAAATATTCATTCAGGGCTTAAAGCGCAGGTGGAGCGTTATGAGAATTGCATCTGCTATTTTTGTTTTAAATCTTTGCTACAATTTCTGGTTTCGTTGTCAGTATTCTTTTATTTTTTCTTAGTAATATCAGCTTTGATATATTGCCAGATATGATTTATCTAAAATATTGCATTATTATTTAAAACTACTTTGAAGATTAGAAACTGAAATTGATTTTTGATTGTATAAAAAATTATAAAAATTCACTGCGGACCTGAATAATTTTTTGTGATAGGTTTAGCCTGTTTGTTAAAAAAAATCGTCTAACTCAGTAGATATGTTAATCAGTGTGAAGACAGTAATGTTATTTATTAAATCTAAACAATCAGAAACGAACTTAGATTATTATATTTTAAAGTAGGGGAGATTTCCACTAGTCTCATCTGTTAAAAATCTGCGGCATATTTCTAAAAATTGGCTAAAATTATATTACTTATATTTTTTGGCACTTAGAAACATACATACATATATAGACCATAAGTAAACTTGCAGCATGTAGATATTTCGTACCCACCGTAGATATCTATTTTAGGTGGAAATTAAATACTTAAATATCAATAGAAAACTTGGAATCAATTTGTAAGTAATTGATTAATTATCATTATCATTTGGCTATAGTAGCAACTACGAATCGAACGCCATTGAAGTAGTTTAATCAAAAATAAAGGAATAAAAAATAACAAACAAACTCATTTTAGGCGAGAATAAGGGTTACGCTACACACACATCTACAACAGCTTATGCAGTTAAGAAAAATTGAATTTTTGTAGAAATCACATTACTGATATTTATCTTTTAATTGTAGATATTTTATCCGCTTGGAGGTCTGTTTGCATTAAAAATCATTTATTCCAGAATCTAAATAAATTAGATTTTCGTAATAATACTTCATCCTTAGAAGAAATTGGCATTTAGTTTGTGTCAAGTGTATTTAAAAACTCCTAGCCATGCGCACCAACAAAACAATCTAATGACAAAAAAAACCAGTAGTAGTGTGTAGTATCGATAGTATTATGTTGAGAAAATACAATATTTTTCAAAATTGAATATACAAGTGAAATTAATGATTCCTACATCAATGTCTTTTTGTCAAGCTCTAACATATCTTTCAAGGGACTGGAGGAAATCATGGCAAAAACCTAATTAAGTTCTTAATTTAATGAAGTTGTTAGAAAGCTTATGCAAAATTAGGTCATTACTAGAGAAAAATAGTTATTCAAAAGAATTTTATGAAAAATTAATACAAAAACATAAAATTTACGACATGTAATAAATTAAACAGAACAGATTTGTTGGAACTTGACAAAAGTTGATATAAGGATCATTCATTTTACTTTTATGGTTACATTAACTTTTTACAATATTATAGTTTGTTTTTGTTGTGTGTAAAAGTAATGCTATACCGGCTGCACGAATTCTTCACTGACAAAAAGTAACAATCGCCGTTAACCGAACTGAGAAAATGAATTATAACAAAAAAAGTTTTTTAAGCAATTTTTTTTTAAACTCCAACTGAAAGTCTGATGATTTCAGGACTATTCAACTGCTAGAATAAATGTTCGGGGTTTCCACCACCTACACACTACAGAATAGATCGCTAAACCATAACGAACCATCTATCAATTCACATTATCAAATAGTGACCACCTTCCCTATGTTGTATTCACATCATGATTCACATCATATGATGGTATAATATCATATAATCATATGTGCTGTAATAAATGAGCAATGTGTCTGAAAGTTACGAAAATCGGAAAACAAAACTCTAAGGAACCTTTATACTTGTCCGGTCTGGTTTTTCTGGAGTCTATTCTTGAGTTACAGCAAGTTTACACCATTCTTAGAATTAGAATTTGAGTTGACGGTGATGTTGAACTGCGACCAAATGATCTATTGTGCCCGCCTACATGAGCTATACCTTGTTGATATTTGCCCACAGCTATCTCCTCATCCATTCTAAGGGCTTTCATAAACTGCAATAGCCGTGATGGTTTCAAGAAGGGTATTTCCCCCTCGTCAATGGCGCCTTTACCAAAATAACTGGCGCGAATTGCTGCAATAGCCATGCAGTTGGATATCAGGTGTTCCGGAGTCCCGTCTTCCGCCCCGCAAACCCTGCAGTCGCAAATTGTGTTTCAGACCTATCCTTGTCATGTGTTCCCCAAGGTGGCAGTACCCTGTGGGAAAACCCACAAGAACACGTCGTTTATTCCTACTTAATTCTAACAAAGTTCTTGTTCTTTGCTTATTGAAATTTACAAGGAATATATTGGAATGTCTCAGAACAGAAAGATTTTCGCAGAGGGTTGATCTAAGTTTCTGCTCCCTCTCCTTCTTAGGTGCTCATTCTTATTCCGCAAAATTGTTCCGGTCCCACAAATGATGTTGTGGCGGTCTTCTTTGCTAATAAATTAGCTTTCTCGTTGCCACTGATTCCAGTGTGTTCTGGTACCCAGCATAGTACAACTCTGTTTTCTCTCTAGATTGTTTAGTTTCTCTGCGCATTTCCAGACTAATTTCGATCTGGTGGTGTTAGAACCCTGAGCCATTATGGCTGCTTGACTGTCGGAGAGAATTGCAATGCTTTGCTTCCGATAGTTCCTATCAAGATTCAGTTGAGCACATCCTCCAATAGCATTGATCTCTGCCTGGAAGACGCTGGGGTAAGTGCCCATTGGCTCTTACACAATTCTTACCAGTAGAAGTTTAATCGTTTCCAGCACATTATGTCTTCGTTAATGTGTCAGTATTTTACTTTTTTGCAGTTACTTTGTCTTCAACGTTCTTTAATTTATCATTGGTTTTTCCAACGGTTGCGTATAATTATGTGTTCATAATTTCTGAGATATCTCATGTATGTATGTATGTCTCAAAGCCCGTGTATTTAGTTATGTTTAATCACTTGTATCTACTATCGCTTACTTAAGGGTTATTCAAATGTTTCCTTAAGGTCTGAGTAACTTGATAGTAGTTGATGCACTGCGTATTTCATATTTACTTGTACGTTATCAAAAATATTACCTTTCCAATTACTGCTAAGAAACACAAAAATAAATTAGAAGAGCCACAAATTAAAAAAAATAGATATCAATAAAACACTTAGAAACGTTTTTCTTGTGAGTCTTAATTAATCCAACCCAGTTATCCGTGACAAGAATATATATTCAGCTGTTATAAATTGGACATGACGATTCTCCTTAACAAGCAAAAATAATAGTTTAGATAAAGGATACGGATATGTTGTTAATTAGAAATATTTCTCACATGCTACAGTACAATAAATTATACATGTAGCCATTTTTGAAAAATTATGTTTATTAGCCATAACTAAGTATATATAAAAGTTGTACCATATTAATTTTATCCTACAAATACAACAAGCAAATATAAACATTATTTTTTCTTATTACCTTATTCACAAGTTTGACATACTGTACATAAGTTTACGTTTTTCAAAAAGGCTAATACAGTATAAAACCGAAACTTTTGCTTCTACTGCACATTGAAAATAGAAACAAAATAAACCCCTTCAAAATTTGGAACACAATAGAACTCTTTGTATCCAGTTCATTTTCCCGCAAGTCATATCGTAGCTGCGTATAATCTATAACAATGGCCAGTTCACAGATAAGCATAACGACCCACTTTTCGACATAATAACTTGCTTGGATGAAAGAGGGCGCGCAAAACTCGGTAATAGTTATCTTTTGAGAGAGGACTAGCACATATATACATACGTGCGTTACAAGTGATATTCTAGATACTCCGAGTTTTACTTGAAAGATATGACTAAAGCTGTACCATAGCAATTTATTCCAGACGAACAATTCGATGCAATAGATTCAAAGGCAAAGTGACGTTTGAATGTTACCAAGTTTCGTTTGTTTAACCTTTAAAAGTGTGAAAGTATTTCCGTAAGCATCTAAAGCAAAACCTGGCAACCAGACATGTTCTTGGATATTACAAAAATGTGCTTGATATATTATTTATTTTTGCTAAATCGCCATTTATTCCACAAAAAATATTTAACTGTACACACAAATATCCAAGTAAATTTTGGGGGTTCAAATCACTTGACATCGTTAAGTATGTAGGTACCGAAATACAAAAATACGAAATTTAATGCTTTTAATATTATTAACGTGAAAATTGCGTGAAGGAGACATGAAATCGAATGAAATGGATACTACACTTACAAGGTTAGAGTTTTATGGATTTCACATGTTATTGTCGATCCGTTATCTTTTGTTTGATTTTCTCTGTGAACGAATCTCGACAATGTGAAAACGAAAGTCGATTCCAACACTCTTGTCTACTTTTTTAGATGATTGATTTGGAATGGAAGAAAAAGCTTAGGTCGTAGTTTCAACGTATCAATTCTTATATAGTGGAAAGGTTCTTGAAATGATTTTCTAATCTATTGATTTTCAGTTGGCTTTTGCCATTATTGAATCGTGTAAGATATGTTAACCACTACGTTCAGATATACAACAATAGACATATATTTTCGCTTATCTCCTTCCGAAGTTTTCTTTTTTGCTGAATGGAAACTAGATTTCTCACTTATCTATTGACACTCGTCTATATAAAAGACGTCTCATTTACGACATAATAGAAAATGTACGTTGGCTAGAATGATGCAGTTCAAACAGCAAGTACTAATTAGGTGAAATACAATAACTACATTCTGCAATATTATACTCACTTTATCGGAGCTACTTGTATTACTATTTCAAAGGGAAAACTTGATAATATTTAATACTGAAAATAATAAAGGAAAGTAGTAACTAAAAGTTGAAAATATTAAGTAGAAGAGAAGTCAGTGTGGGTAGCAACATTCCTAATGGTATAGCTCATCAGTATTTCATTTAGTCGTCTGTATTGACGTTTAGGTCAGTGCAACTTTAGTTGCAGAAGGATGCGGGATTCAAATTCTAACTCCCTGGGCGACCACCAATTGTTGGAAAGCAATTGAAAACACAATATTGCTCTACTAAATACAACACTACAACTGCCACACGAGTTATTCAAGGTATTCTCTATCTGTATATCGCTATCGACGTATCGCTAAAAAAATCTATAAATCAAATAATGTTCCAAATGAATCTTTTTGAGACACATTGTTTCTATATGTTATTACTTTTGAACATACATACTAGGTACTTAACGTTGTAAATAGTTCTTTTTATATATTTTTTCTGAAAATGTCTTATTGGTTCAAAACTTTGTGACGGTAGTGTACATATACCGGTCGTTTTGAGTCATAGGATACTTAAAGCGGGGAGGAAGTGAAGGGAGCTACGTCCCCACCAATATTTGTAGAGTACACCGTTCATAGACTCATACGCGTTCCCACTTCTTAGCGAATTTTCATACTCCTTACCTCTTCCCGGCTTTATTTATCCTATTTCTCAAAACGACCGGTATATACATATATCTGTATATACAGTGTGTCCCAGGATAGGTGAAACGACTCTTATAAATGAGAAATAAATTTTGATTTAAATTAACTTTTATTGTGGTTTAGCTCTGCTTGGTTAAAAACTAATTTCTAACGTATTTTCATGGTTTGAAAAACAAGTCGACTTTGACAGTGAAGGACAAACTAGTTTCATTGCAGGTAAAGTGCCTTGTATGATAGTAAAACGTCAATAATATTACTAAAGAAAGTTGTTCAGAGTAAAAAGCTATGGCTGTATGCATATTTTCAAAACAAACGGTCTACTTTGATGATATCAGTCAAGCTAATTATTTTTCGATGTTATTCCATTATTATGAATAAATATCATGCATTCAAATAGTAATTAATAGGTATCAATAAATTATTAACTAAATAATACGAATTTAAACACATTACTAGATTAGATTAAGCCGCCTCCTAAATTTGCATATTTTTCATACGATTTCGAAATTCCCGAAAAGTTGCCTGCGCATGTTCTAGTGAAATTGATCGAATTGCTTGAGTTATTCTATTTTTTAGTATTTCGGTATCATTTGGGATAGCTTCCTGGGAAACTGTTTGCTTTACTCTTTCCCGAAGAAAAGAGTCCATTATTGTTAGATCGGGCGATCTACTCGGCCATAATGGTACGCTCGTTCTCCCAAACCATCTTTCACCAAATTGATTACTTAGCCAATCAGCAATCATTTGCGCGGAATGGACAGGACAGCTATGCTGTTGGAAAAAGCGCGACTGTCGAATATTTAAAGAAAGTTCGTCAACGAATCTTTCCAGAATTTATAGATACATTTGCTGATTTAATCTTCCTTCAATAAAGTAAGGTCCAATGGTTCCCAGCTCGTATGATACGCTACACCGAATATTAACTTTTTTTAAATAGTGCCTTCTTGCGTTTACTATGTAATGAGGGCTATTTCTGCTCCAATGTCGACAGTTTTGGAGTAATTGAACACCATTTGTGGTAATAGTACATTCATCAGAAAAAATGATTAGTTTATGTAAGTTTCTGTTTTCTAACACTAGTTGCCCCACCTTCTTCTAAAGTATGGCATAATTTGATTTGTATGGATATACATTCTATTTGCTCTATAAATTCTTTGCAAATGGGATTTACTTATGTTTGTATTTATGCTACGGTGTCTTAAAAAGATCGTGGGAGCTTCATCTACTGAAGCTAAGGCAACCAAAGTAACTGCATCATTTTCATTATACGTCTTCTTGTCCTTCTTCTTATAGAACATACTTCCTATCGTGCGGAATCTCTTTATTAAACGTCAAGCAGTAGTTTTGTTAATTGCCGCATTAGGATATTTTGTACGAAATAAAGCAATAACCGTATTTATGGACTTGTCGACGGTTCCATAATATTGAATCACCCAAAATTTTTCCTCTAATGTTAACATTGTAAAAAAATAGTTTAAAGACATATTACGAATGATACTGTTACTTGATTGCCAAGTTTGACAGATTACAATTGCTAGTAAAACAATATTGTTATTCCATGACATCCTTAGAAAAAAATTAATTAGCATGTGATTTCATAAAACATGGATGGCGATCAGTTGAAAATTCTGAAAAAAATTACATTTTAGTTTACTGTGAAAAGCTGCTTTGCCTTCACGGCTTACTGTTAGTACATTAGCTTAAGTTAATGTTAAAAATTCATATTATTTAATTAATAAATGGTAAATATAAAGCCTATGTATTGTATTACACAATAGTCATAATAAAGAAACAATATCTAAAAACAATTAATTTGAATGATTTCAAGTAGGCCGATTGTATTGAAAATTTGCATATAGCCATAGGTTTTCATTCTGAACAAGTTTCTTTAGTAATATTTTGACGTACTATGAACAGAAAAGGCACTGTACCTGCAATGAAACTAGTTTTACTTTCACTGTCATAGCCGACTTGTTTTTCAAACCATGAAAATATGTTAGAAATTAGTCTTTAACCAAGCAGGGCTAAACCACAATAAATGATACTTTAAATCTAAAATTATTTCTCATTTATAAGAGTCGTTTCACCTATCCGGGGACACCCTCTATATTGCGCTGTTAATTATGCTCCAACAGCTGAATCTGAGTACCGATTAAGCAAGATTTTACTATAAACATCGTCATGATTTGAATACGTATTATGTGTATTCAAACTATGTTCGATTTTGCGGATCTGTAAATACAAAGTTAGTTAACCTGTAGTAGCAGTAACTTTATTATAATGCAAGTACAGTTTTTTCTGATTTTATGACATCAATATGCGAGGTTTGTATTTTCGCATTAGGTACTCAAGTTTAACTTCTAGACATTTAAAATGCAGCGATAACAATAAACAACAGGGTTACAGAGATGACGTGCCATAAATTGAAAAAAATTTACATCGCGACAGATATATAAATTGTGATCACGAAGAACACGTACCAGATATATTTTATACTTTTTTCTTTTCAGATGGTATGGAAGTTATTGCTTTAATAAAACACATTGTTAAGATCGAGTGCATTCAGCTTTCATTCCGATCATGTCGCTATAACCATTGCGGTTGGTAGCTTTAAGGTTCTGCTACAGTAGGTACTTACCTAATTGTGGTTATCACATCATCTACAGAACGATGTGAAGTACAAGTAGTATAATAACGTATATAACAACTATCATTGAGTAAATAGGTGACATTTTATAAATACAGATACATAAATCGGCGTTCGAATTTTGTGCGCATCTCCTTATTTCATTTCATATCAATCAACTAACATTAACTGTTATGTAACAACTGACTCATATACAATGCATGTATGTAACATGCATATATGTATATTTACTAAATTTCTACAGCTAAGTTTATTAGTCTTTACTAGTCTATCTGCAAACATAATGTATTGTTTATCAGCTGCTTTTTTGTTTACACATAAAAGGAAAAATTCCCGCCAGCATAAAAGAAAATCAGAAAAAATCTTTCAATTTAAACATGGTGACAAGACGCCATCTCCAAAGAATAACAATGCTCTAATACAAGGAGAATGTATACTTCGTTCTTGTTAACGTGGAAGCTTTATGTTTATATTTTCTTTCGATACTTTTAGAAACAACATTTTTTTCAACTGAAAATGTTCTCGCCATTCTTTTTTTTACACTTCGCGGCACTTTACTCTGCCGTTCCCTTTCTTTAGGATAATAAAAAACAAAAATAAGGAAAGACAGTTTGGAGACTAAACAGATTTTCCTTGCGGAGACGCCACAATGTATCATTTACATCAGCATTAACCTACAGTGAAAATATGTCAATTATTTAAATATAATTGTTTTATACTGTACCGGCAGTGGTGGTAACCACAATTTAAGTATTAGTTACAGTTTTTCAGTAGTTTTCTATTTGTTCAATGGCAGAAGCATATTAGATAACAAACGGATACTTTTCAAATTGATTCAATTAATTATTGCACTCGTATCAAATCGCAAAATCTAAGACGAAAATGTAACACTACTCAGATTATGTAGTGTTTAGGAAGGATCGTTCTGGTCGTCTTGGTGGAGGAGTGCTAATCGCCGTGCAAGCCACCATTAGCTATCCAGAAATTATCATAAGTGACATTGATTTAGAAAATAACATTGATATGGTTTGTGTTAAATTGAAATTACATTCAAAGATACTTCATGTTATAGTTGTGTATGTGCCCCCTGCAATCCCCACATTTGCTTATGTTTACCTTTTTAATAAGTTGGAACTACTCGATATTTTTAAAGATGATTTTGTTTTTTCGGGAATTATAATATACTTCATTTTTGTTTTCAATTATACCGATCATGTATCTCCCCACTCTTTAGCTGTAATTAACTTTATAAACACTTCCAATTCGATTGAGATTAATACCATTTGTAATGTAAATGAACGTCTTCTAGACTTAATTTTTTGTTCTAATAATACTCGGTTTAATATTCACAATTGTGAGTTGCCGCTAGTTCCGGAAGATTATCACCATCCTGTTTTGGTTTTTGAACTATCACATCAAAAGTGTGGAATTAACAGCCACTTGAATCTAATTTTCAATCGTATAATTTTAAGTTAACTAATTTCAAACAATTGTATGGTTCTAGTCCATGAGTATCTGTGTTGAGAATTGATCTAATGGAGCTTGTAACAGACTTTATGATCTACTTTATCATTGTTTCAATCTAGTTCCCCTTTGTTTAAAAGAAGAAATAAATCATTTCCCGTTTGGTTTTCAACTGTTACTAAAAAATTAGTTAGGCGACAGAAACATATCTTTAAACTATACAAAAACTACAATATTTGGTATTACAAAGATAAATTTATTGAATGTCGTAAATTAGTTAGGAAATATATTGAACGTGATTGTCAGGCTTGTATACATAGTGTTGGAACTGCTAGTTATGAAGACGGATCCAAAGTAGTTGTGGTCTTATATAAATCAGATGAAGAAACAAACAAGTGTATCCGCCTATATGTCCATGCCAACTCGGATTTGTACATGGCAAGTCTACACTTACCAACATGTGTATTTTTACCGATTTCATGTCCAAATTCCTTGATGCCAGAATTCAAGTTGTGGTTCATGTTGATTTTTACAAAGTGATCAGGTGCACCATTCCTTCATTGTTTGTTCACAAGCTTGGTAATTTTGGTGTGCCTCAAGATATCATTCAGCTGGTGGGAGAAACAACTATGTATGTAGAGCATCGTGGTGTTAAATCTTACAAATATCCTAATACCTCTGGAGTCCCGCAAGATCCTTTACTCTTTAGAATCTTTATCAATGATATTTCCAGACGCTTTTCTTCGAGGTGCTTATGATTTGAAAATTTATCGGACGGTTGAATGCCTTAGTGATTGGGGTCAATTACAGGCAGACTTGGAATCTTTATATAATTGGAGTCGCTGTAACTGCCTTCATCTGAACATTGCCAAATGCAAAACGATGTCCTTCACTAGGAATACCATTGATTTTTCAATAGTTACAATGTTAACCATATTGCTCATTTCAATACTATCCAAATACATACTTTTTTGAGTAAGATTATTGAGCGAACTGAATTTTCATGTGCCCCGTACTATTTGCCAATACTCGTAATGATATGTTTTCCCCTATCCTGTTAAAGCGACCTAATCTTATTACTTTTTGTTCTGACATAGATATTTTTAGTACGCCTACTAAGCTCAAGCGATTATTAATGCAAAAGTTTGATTTAGAATCATTTACCTAATTGATTTTTGTTTTTTCTTTTTTTTTCTTAAGTACATTTTTGTATTGTATCTTATCTTATTCTGTATTATTATTTTGCCCAGTTACTTATTGTATTAGATGTGAAATGTATTTGCTGTAGAATTTACTACTTTGTTCGCTACTCGTCGAGCATTTATGTTAATTTTTTTTGTACCGATGTTATCCTGTAAAAAGTAATTCCTGTTACTGTTGGAGAATGAACGCATTATTATTATTATTTTAATTTATTTGATAAAGAGGCATATTTTCTGATACAGTTATTGATATTTGCTGGAGTGAAATTAATTCACACAAAAAGCTGTACATTGCATTATGGAAAAATTATCCGCAATTTGTGAAGTACCCAAGAAAATTCCAGTTTTATTTTATTATCACGCACAGATTAGAAAAATCAACAGCGGCTTGTCGATAACTAGTGTTTATCTTTTTTCAGATAGATGCTAAAAAACTTTCAAAACAAAATTGTAATAGTTTCTGATAGTGACCATAAATGAATCAGTTTATGCGCTAACTACAAGTGCAAATAATCAACGAAGAACTAACGGAATCGCTTCACTAGAAGTCCTAATCAAATAAGAATGAAGGTAAATTACGAACAGCCTTATGGGGAGATGTACCAGCAGCAATAAGAAATATTCGTTGGGTAATTAGTTCCTACCTTCTCAGTATACCTAGCTAGTCCGTGATTGGGTCGTAAATTGTATAACGCTACGACCGCACCTTGCTCTCCGACTAATAAGGGGAAATTAAAAACGTGACGTACAAATTAAAGTGTTTAATTCACTTACTTCTTCTCCGTCTAGCTGTCGAAGTTGTTTCCGAAGTTCACTAAATCTAATATGAAATGCGCGCACGTTTGCTAACCGTACACGTAAAGCAACAGAGTGACGCAGCGCTCTCTAAAAGAGAGAACACGTATGTACCTACTAATTACAAAGCGGCAATGATGGCGGGAGCAATAAAGCTGCATAATAATTCGTTTACGACTTTAAATGGAAATTTTGTATTTGTAAATTTATAGTCTATGTATGCGTAAAACTTCAATTTAATACATTTTATTGTTTCATATTGAAGTTCTACTATACATACTTCTACTATAAGGAAACTTAATAAATTAAATGGAAAATTTATATTTTCCAGCAACATCATTGGTAATTTTCTATTTATACCTCTATTTATATATTCTCGGTAAATTGCCTTCCCTAAAGCAGTGCTAATTGAAACGTAAAATAACTTGACAGTCATAGTTAGGTCATGTTCATTAATAGGGTGCTAAAAGTTTCAAGAAAGTGATTGATTTTATTTTACGTCAGGTTAATTTTTAAATATTTTTGCTGCAGTAATTAAAGTATTTATTTTATTTTGTACGTAACATGTAACTTGTATAATGCAGTTCAGATACACATACATACTAGTTTAAAATAAATGTTAGAAATCCCGCGATACAGTTTTATTAGATGGATGTATCTTGGAAATTATAAACATTTGGAATTTCCAATTTCAATCAAGTTGAAACTCGAAACACTCTAACAAATGCGGCTAACCACACAAATTGCTTGAAAGCCCCAAGATGTTTCAATCATCCTGAGTGAATTTCGATATCAACTTAAAAAGCAGTTCGTGGTAATCGTTAGAAAGAACTTCCTTCTTCCAATCAGATTACATTTCATGCGCTAAAATGTATTTTATGTTTGTTTTATTCGACACCTTTGGTTGTCAGAACAATATGGGTTTTCACACATCTTACTTGCCATACATATCAGTAAAAGCGATAAACTTAAATATCGTCTAAATATAGTTCAGACCATTACTTTTCATAACTATTAACAATTCACGCAGTTTCATTATGTTAAAAGTACTCTACCATAAAATCGAAATTGATGTGTAATTGAATGCTTTTAATCTGTAATGAGCTTAGCTTTGAAAGCTGCACATCGGTCGACCAAAACTGTTAAAGGTGGTATTTCGTGAAATCGCTACCAACGTCTGAAACTTCTGGAAATCTAAAACTTGAGGTGGAAACGTGAGATGCACATAAATAAAGACAGAAGCTCCATTAGCAATGCAACTGCTGTACCATTTATATCCTATTTCCGCTAAGAGTGTACAAATATCAGCCTTCTACGGGATTAAGTACCGAGCGCTAAGATTCTGCTTTTATAAATGCATTACATATTTTCAGAACACCTTCCTGTGTAGTATTTTAGCCAAAGATTGTAAAAGAAATCCTAATATTAAGCTAAAGTTTTTTGATTATCTGCGATTTTGATTAATTATGTGTAGTGGATACAAGCAACAAGTAGAGTTATGCGTAAATGTTGAAACATTATTCATTATTATTAAATTCATTCATTAATATTAAATTCTGTCTGAAGGATCATAATTGTGCGTTTTTATTATTAGATTTTCAGTAAAACTTTTAACGTAGTTGTATGAATTGTATACGCACGCCATATACTGCTCGTAGTTTGTTGTACTTTACATTTTGAGTGGTTTACACAGCCTTGTGAACGTAATCTGTACTGTTTGTTTAATAAATCAAATATTCACTGGAATTTATCAGTTTTTCTCAATATGTTTTTATTTCAGCACATGAATTTCTTGTTACACTGATACAAACTCTTTGTATTACACTTATATTAACTAATGGTGTGTTTCGTCCTACATGAATTTAGTGGCCCCAATCGCTATTTGCACACTAGTTCTCAAATAACTGCAAGTGTAAACCTTTACCGGCGCGCCAGTGTATTCGCCGTGGGCATAAATATCAAAAAGCTAGTTGCCTTCTAACTTTTCCATGCACAAGTGAAAAGTAGCGAGCATAAAAAAATATTCATTGCAATATTTAAACATAAATTTGCAGACCCTTTCGCCATTTTCTAGCAACAGGTATTACATTTGTGTATGTTTTTAATGTTTAATATTATAAAAATGCACGAAAAGAGAAAGTAGGATCTTCTTTTGAAAGTTCTGTTAGCATCGTATCGGATGCATCCAAATTTTGTCTTTATTTTCTAACCCATATTCGGCTTTTTCTTTGATCTTTTCTTTTTTTTTGCAAATTCTCCATCATTTCCTAAAATATAACTGTTGCAGCCATTTTAGAGGCACTACAAATAAGCTTACGTGACCTGCTTGATGGACGACTACGAAGAGAAACTGAAACTGGCGACAAAATTTACTATTTTTCTACATGCAATATGTAAACGTTCACTGGCGCGAAAGTTGACCAGGCGTTGGTAGCGGCGCCACTAACTTCATGTACCTAAACTCATGGAAAGTAAAGATTGAACAGTTTGCATATAACAGCGTATTGAAAGTGTCCAATTTTTACTTTCCATGAGTGCACTTATAAACGCACCATAACATACAAAACAAACCTATACTTGCATGAACACATTTAAGTAGTTTAAATGTTAAGCATTTTAGCGCATCTAATATTAAAAATGTTAAAATTAATGAATATTCACGACATTTGTACTTGGTTCATACACAGGTAATACAAATTGATTTTGAAATAAAATATTTAACTTCCATGATAAGCATGAAAAACACTTATAATTCCAAATAACGATACTAGGACATAACTACAAAGAATTTATTTGATGTAATTTATTTAATTTACTATATACTTTTAGTAGCATCGGACCGGATGCTCGCATAATGCTCGACTCACACATCCGTCACGAGACAGTTCCGTTTCCGTCAAAGATAGTACCGTCATAAAAACGTCTATGAGTGATCAGTCATGTCAGTTCATACACACCCGAATGCTTCAGCATCAGTTAGTAATCATCATTGCTTGAAAAATGACGAATTGGCAGACCAAGAATTAGCTGCAATTTCTGTAATTTTAGACAAAGAGGAGGAGGAACAGGGAACGAAGAAATAAAAATGGGTGCATGAGGCATGGAGAAAAAGAGAGTTTGTCACATTGTATAAGGAATTTATTGCGGGTGGAATAATGTTTTATCAATATTTCAGAATGTCTGAGTGTTGTTTCAACATACTGTTGAGTATACTCTCGATCTACTATTTACAAAAGCAAAATACTCATTGGAGAAAAGCAGTAACACCTAAGGAAAGGCTAGCAGCACCTAAACAAATACAGGCTATATCCGTCCGAGATTTTTAAAAATATCGTCGTAAAGAATATAAAATTTCTCGTTCCGGCGATTGAACAATGACTGACTGTTCAGTTTCGAATCGTAGCCCGTCGGGTGTAGACGATGCAATCTTTTTTAATGAAAGAATATTCTTTATGACTGAGACTGATTGAACTGTTCGGATTCGCGCCGTCTCGTATCGGATCTGTGTGAATCGAGGTTAAGACTGTGACTTACATTCCGTCAGGTTCTTGCAGTATATAGCTGTGTTAGGTATATCAAAATGTGCAAAATCTGCGCAATACTAGTTTGTTTGCATAATGTATCATCAGTATCATATATCAGTATGTGTCATTCTGTTACTTTCTGATCTATTAAACCCAGAAGTGACAAAAACATTCTACACGTTACTCAATACGAAAACAAAAAAGAAAGTAACGCAATTAAAATCGGTTACAAACATTGAAAATGTTCACAACATGATGCTATAACTCAACAGATGTCTGGACATTGTGAAGTTTGTTAGTAGGAATAAGTGTACCGGACAGCAGTTTGAATTTGTTAGGGTGGTCTTGTAAACTGTAATTAAAAATAATTCAGCCATCTATACCTGGAGTGGCTAATAGATTCAGTGTTTTATCAAATTAATGTTCGTTCAAAAATTTGAAGAACTACAACGGAAAAGATGGTGTACTACCTACGGACAAAACTGAGATTTCTAGGAAAGCGAATTTTTTTTATCGCAGAATTTATATGCGCCCTATACATTGAAGATTGGTAAATAAATGACCCCATTATAATCAAACTCCATCAATTTACTAGGTCCTAACTAAATTAGTTAGGTTGGTTAGGTTAATGGTATTGCAAACATAATAATAAAATAATTCCACGATCCTATAGAAGCTAGCGGGCTGAACAACCCAGGATTTACTTGATATAACCGTATATAAAATCTCACAAAAATTAATTTGCCTAACACGTCGCTTCGGGAGTTCCACTTTTGTATTCTTTTCGCCGCGAAGCTAAGCTGCTATTGTACTTTCTATTTTTCCACTGAAACAAAGAGTGCGTCTGGCAATTAAAAATAACAATTATAACGTCCAGTGAGTGCGAGAGAATATAACTCGGGCAGCTTTTAGGCAAGATTTTCATTTAGATATATTGTCCAATAAACTAACGCAGTGTTTCGTGAGATAAAGGAATATTTATAAATTTAATTTTTTTTCTTTAGAGTTTTGCGGTACCTGCCGTTCCTCAAGCTATTATATTCTGTTAAATTGAGAAACTAATCATATATAGTGAAATGGTACTTCTACATGCATGTCAACTGATTTTCTGTGACACTGTTTCAATTTAAAAATATGCAAATACGAGGACAAGCTGAAATATTTTCGGGATCGGCAAGCGATGGCGCACGAAGGTAGAAGATTGATTCATTGGTCGGCAAATGTAACAAGCATCTCACAAGATTGCGGTGGTCATATCCTAGACGAAAATTTGGATACGAAAAAGCTTTCGAAGCGATTGATTTTCACTTTTCTGGGCGAATTCTCTCCGAAGACAGCAAAGCTGGAAAGATCATGGCGACCATTTTTGGGGATTCCCAAGGTGTGATCCTCATCAACTGTCTGCAGAAGGGAAGCATGATCACGGGGCAATACTAAAACGATTTATTGACCCGATTCGATGCAGTATTCAAGGAGAAACGGCTTCGTTTGCGGAAATAACTGCTTTTCCACCACGACAATGCGCCGGCTCATTCATCACACATCGTACCCTATTCGAATGAGTTGCACGAATTAGTCTTCCATCCTCCATATTGACCGAACCTAACTTCCAGCGATTTTATTCCTATTCTCAAACCTGAAAGGATCGATAGTAGGAAAGGGATTTGTCTTAAATGAGGAAATCATCGCCGCTACAGATGGCTATTTGCAGACCTCGAAACATGCTACTTGTACCTCCATTTTGCTCCTGAAGAAGCCACTTACATTAGTGGCGAAATGTCGAGGTTTTTTATTGTATATCTTCTGCATTTTTTTTATTTTACTGTATATATTTGACTAACCATGACACCGTCAACACCCAGAAACCCTCATAATAGAGACTCAGGCCGTGGAAACCTTCGATATTATTTATCTTACTTTTCCGACAGTTTGGGGATTGGAGCACTGTTTGAAAAAGTGTATTGATCTGCAAAGAGACTACATCGGAAAATAAAAATAAAAAATAAATACCGTACATTTGTTGTCGATTCCGGAAACATTTCAAGTCGCCCTCGTAATACTATAAGTTTCACTAAGAATTTCACTAGAATTTCACTAGAATTTCACTAGAATTTATTCTGTGTCCTATTTCGTTATGATTTTCGTTACTTCCCTGCGCTTCTTACTCTGCGTAGTGCTGATCGTATGCGCTAGTATAACCATTGATATATTACTAATATCCAGAAGTTTATTTTTTTCTGCATAACGTTACCACACTTTCTGCAAAGTTATGAAGGATGCATTACAACTACAACAAGAATCTGCTATTTTCATATGATATCATGAACAATCTTTGTCTCCATACACAGCGGTTATTTTTCTTTTTGCTTGGACAGGACATGTGGAAATATTAGCCGCTAACATTGTACGCTTTTTCAGTAGGTTTGAAATAATTATTCTATCTTGTAATTTTTACAGAATGTGTGTTCGAAGAAACGTATTTTAATAATTGATACACAGCCCATACTAGAGCATTCAAAATTTGCGCAAGTTACAGGAAATGAGTTACAATTAGGAAACTATAAGAAAACCATCGTAAAAAATGTTATACTAGCGTATCAAGTGATTGTTATTAATAAAATACTAAATATAAAGTTCTGTATAACTAAAACGTTATAATGTCGAAAAATTTTCTAATTGTAATCTTTAAACAAATTTGAAATGATCTAATTGCATTCTTTTTAACGATATTTGATGTTATGCAATAATTTTAATACGAGCCGTATAAGACCTTTACTATGTTCGGAATCGTCCCGAAGTATTTCTACACTTATATTGAGATATTATATACACAGTATTAAATACACGAGCCTTTTTTGCGTTAATGGATGTACATACGCTTTACAAAGCTAATTAAATATGCCTTCCTCATACCAAAACATTCGTTCTTTGAAGTATACGTTAGTCTAACTTTAAATTAATTGAATTTGTTAATTACGTTTTGAGAAGAAGAAACGCTGCACAATCAGAACATTTTGTGAAAGGCAAGAAGAAACCTTTGTAGTCCTCGTTTTGTTATTTGTGCTATATTCTGTTGGGAAAGATCAATAAGGAAATGAGTAGAAGAGAAAACCATCCTATACTGTTTTCATATTTTTCTATTATACTCCTACTTATAGCTGTAAATACGAAGGAGAATGTAACTGTTGTCCTTCGGGAATATTATGTGCATGTATAATCTAAAAGAGGTATAGTTTGTCTAGTAGGATTAGTGGGTTATTAAAATCATTTTTATTGAAATTGCTGTTGAAAAAATGTCTAATTGTAATTGTAATTGTAATATACTTCTAAACCTTAAAAAGTATAAAATACTATATATACTACTATATATAAAATACTATACTACCATACTCTTCAATTCGGGGGAGTAAACTGAAGAGACGCAATGACACCATAAAATTTTAGCTGTTACGTTTTTGGAGGGAAATTTAAAACATATTGTGAACATTAGTCAAGCATGGACTCATTAACCCACATATTATATGTGTGTTTAGGTATATTAGTAAAACACTATATTAGATGAATATAGCAGTTATATACCTAGATATTTCCTTAAAAGTGTTAGGAAATATTTTAAATTCCCTGGAAAAGCTATGATGTCTAATTCAAAACCAATAAATTTATTTCAATAAAAATATGGTGGTATATTAGGTTTATATTTTCCTTAAGTAATCACGATCTAATCACTAATCATGACTCCATCTGCAAGCGATGAAATTTTAAAGTTCTTATCCGAATTAAAAAAAAAGGGAGTACAGTATAAAATAAAGCACTGCATTGTAGCTGCTTTTGAATAAAAACGAAAACTCAAGCAGAGCTAAACAAAAATACTTACAGATTATATCGATTACTTTGAGATAATATCAGATACTAGAGGTTCTCTTTGATTGCTACTGTACAAGACTAATTGTACAGAGCTTTTACTAAGAATCAAAACCCGCGTGACCTCCGACGTAAGATAACGTAAATAATATGTTAGTCACCAAATAAATATCCCTAAGCTGTCTAACCAGAAAGTTGCATAGTCTATACTTGACAGTTTCTATACGCTTCTGTTGCCTCATTGTTTTGTGATAAAAGTTTTTTTTTCAAACTACCAGGAAATAATACCGTGTGCCCTTGGTAAGTTTGTAGCACATAAATTGTAACAGCAATGAAAACAAAAATTGTTGTTTCAGGTAATTCAGCTGGCGATTCAGTTGTTCAGAGATGATAATGAGAATTGGAATTATTCTCTACAAAGTTGTATTGAGCAATTCACTCACGTGTTACCACATTTTTATGTTGATTACGATGCACTGAAATACCACAGGAATGTTATAATTCATCGTTTTGAAGAAAGATATATTGGATTTGCAGACCTATAAAATTAACTGAAGATAAGAGAGTGATAATATTTGTGAAAGAATGGAACGTAGCCCGCAGAAATCTTTACCAAAATTAGCTAACCAGACAGGTATTAATTACATGTTTTAATGTTAATAAGTCACTATCGTTCAATTTGCTTTTAGTGTTCGGGCAATTTAAGAAATAAGATCTTCAGAAATAAATTACTCAATTTAGAGGAACTTCAAGCAGCTATATGAGACGAAATAAATAATATCACCATAGAAGGACTCAAAATGTATTTGAAAACTTTAGTGTAACTTTAGTAAATATTCGTTTAAATAACAACGGAAACCACCATAATTTATTGTAACTATTTGTCCGTTACTTAGTTGTGACTATTTACAATAATACAATTTTAATTGTCAATATGTAAATAAAAATGTCTGCAAGAATTTTCTTTTTATATATTACCATACTGTTAAATGGGTTGCATATTTAAGAGAGGTCACGTGGGTTTTGATATTAGCTAAGAGCACTGTATCTACGATCTGTAAAATCGAGACAGTGCAACTTATACTTAGATGAACCAGAATTGTTTTATATTTGGAGATGTTATCAATCCAGGAAGTTCAGTTAAGCTACACAGCAGCTATAAACATTAAATACTGTGTACATTCGACTTTTTTCAATTAACCACACTTTAATTAAGTAAAAATATCTTTGGACTTGATATGTGCAGATGATGATCCACGAGTATTTGAGGTCTGAGTTTTATAATAATTCAATGGTCTTCTGGGATGGTCATTTAATCCTCAATGTCACCGAGGTACACTGAAACTTGGTCTTTAAAAGATAAGTCGTTAAGGATGTCTTAAATCCTGGAAGTACTACATGAAGTATAAACTAAATTAGTTATGTATCACAGTAATTTATTAATTTTTGTAACTATGTCTCCAACCTTTATACGAATATAGGTCATAAAGATGCAACGTATAACGTATTTACCATTACGATCCTATAAACCTTTGAGTGCGGTACTTCGGATGCATAACAAATCACTAACTACGTACACAAAATCGTATGTAAATATTTAGAAAACCAATCTCGAACAGCCATGACTACAAATCCTAGTACATATATTAGATGAATACTCCAGAGACAACGACATAGGATACACCGGAAAGCAATGAAAATATATTTTCCATTGATATGTAAAGGCGTACGGATGACTATGCATTTCCTGTCTGGGAACACTGAAAATGCGATCAAATCCATTTTGGACATTGCTTTTGTGTCCATTTAAGGACGGAGAAACCTCGGTTTATAGCGTTACAGTGAAATCATGTTTATGTATTGATAATATTATGCTGAAACAGGATTCTCGGTTGCATTTTAATACCGTTCCAGACAGTAGACAACAAAATGCAACAC
>SMLS01074200.1:0-73792 GCA_004785975.1 Popillia japonica
GCATATACTTTATTAGTGTATTGACCCCAAGCTAAACAACTCGTTAGCATCTAAAATGGAATATATATCTGACCACATTCTCGTAACGGGGATCAGTTTGTTTAAGATTTTGGGTAAATTTACGTCCTACATCATTTAAATTTACCGCCAAAATAGCTGTTAGTTTAATTTTCCTAATGTGAAACGGGTCATTTGGTCCTGTTAATAAAAAACAAGGTATAATAAATAAAGACTTTTGTGGAACACTTACGTCTTTTTTTATTTAAGAAATCAAACACTTTTTGACTAGGCATTTTATTTCATAACAACAATGTAACGTTTTACAAAACTACGAGAATCATTGTATGTTTATTCATTTTCATTTACAATGTTCTGTCATATAGGTACCTACACTTATGTGTTATTCATACATACATATATACACAGTATAACAATATACAACATTAGGTTTTTACATACATAAGTGTTCAAAACTTGGAAAAACATGTCAGAAACGACAGAATTATGATTTTGCTAACAATAATATACAATTGGGTCGCAAAGTCTTTCTAATCTCTAAACATCTTCATTTTTATGCAATTTATTCTACGCTTTACAATCACTACTGTATATGCACATAGTTCTAACATAATTAACCGCTTCTTTTGGAGTTTTTCTGCTTTTACAGTCCGCTGCGGAAATAAATTTACTTCATTAATAATTTAAATAGTAACTCATACTCCATATAGAACTTACAAAACGACTTCTTTAATCCGATGCGGTTGTTGATGTTAAAACGGATTTCATCATTTAGTTTTGCGACGTCTTTACAAGATGGTTGTGTTTATTATACATACGACAAACATTACATTGAAAACATTACGAGAACTAACCGTGTCTTTCATAATGCGCTTGCGATGACAATTCCGTACGAGTTGCGCTACACGAAAAACGTCGTCCGAAGACGCACAAGACACCTTTCTATCAGGATAACATAATTTGGAATAGACGCTGCGACGGTACCGGGTGCCAACACCGTCCCAAAATATTTTACCGCCAAACAATAATTAATCCAGCTTCCATTAGATGTCAGACTAAGTTTCCGCATTTAAAACATGATTTTTACTTAAAAGCTCTATCTGAAGACATTCTAACACTGGTATAAATTACATTTTATTCTATTTACAACGAGAGAGAGACTCGATCTCGCCTCAATAATACCGGGATATATCCGTGTATACGACTTGTTACCGTTACGCTAATAAACGGAGCGTATTTTAGGTGCGTGGAACACGCACCTAATTTCCCGTTATCTCGTCGTTATCTTCGGGGAGAAGCGACGGCTTCCTCCTTAACCTGTACTCGGTAGGCGTTAGCATTCCGCGTAAGATCGTATCGAACGATATCGCTACACCTTTATCGTTCATTCGCCGGTACATTTCCCAACATTGTCTCTCTTTCGGATTGGTGAATTTGGCGGCTGCCGGGTCGTCCGACACCGTCGACGAATCCTTGTCGGTGTTCGCGAAGACCGAATCCTCTTCGGATTTTGCCGAATTCGGATGCGTTTTCGAGTCATCTTCGTTGATGTCGTCTTCGAAATTATTGTTGCTGAAAAATATAAGCAAATTCAAATTTACCAAAATTATCTGACTGTCGAAGTATTCTTTGTCCACATACAATCAAACGAGTTTATTTAGATTGACATTTCATTACATATTCTCCATATTCTACTTTGACAGTTTAAAAGCACACACGCAAAGCTTGAAGAAAATTATGAACTTCCACCTGTATTATCAAATAAATCAATTTTGTGAATCTATTTTGTATTTTCGAATCTATACGTATATCTGTTTTATTGCAATACATTGGATAATACGAACTCCTTATATAAGACTTAAATCCGCCGGCTGAGTATGTCAGCCAACATTTTTAAATATGTAGGTCATATACCTAACCGAACGACAAGCTTCATTGTTATCACCGTTACATAAATCAATCAGAATAATCCCTATTTAATATGAAAATTATACCGAATATAGTTACAGTGTACCTACAAAATCTACTAAAATCATTTAAATGGAAGGAACGTTATGCGAAATCAATTCGAAACTGAATTATTATTATCGATGTTATTTATTGTTGGCGAAGATTGAAGAAACAAAACGGAGACATCGCTGTAGGCATGTGAGGAGGCACGTGTATATATGTATACATTCTAATATTACGGTAATTCTGCTTACCGACAATTTAAATTTAACATTTCTTTCGTTGCTAAGCACGATACACACTTTTAAAAACCCTACAACAAACTGATATTGCGTTTGCGCCAAATTCCTCTACACCGAAAGTTTTAATCATGGTAAGATCATTTATTATGTCTTGTGACTTACTAATACATATTAGTCGTAATATTATTAATTTAACACATTTTCGATTCCATTATTAGATTTGATTGATAATCACCTAGACCCTGATACATACACCTATCTAATGATTTATTAAAGTTGGCTACCGCGAATTTTCTATTTTATAATTAATTTTGGCGAATATGAAAATTGTACTTTTCAATTAATCTTGCCGTTGTGCAAAGTAATATATGTAGACGTGCAGATAAATTATGGGTATTCAAGGTCACGACCTTAACGATTTTTAGATTTTACCGATTAGGTATTAAACGACAAGTGTTAAGTTCTTATTAAATATTTTCCTGCAAAGGGAGCACTGCTTAAATTCTCCAATTATTACTCCTTATTCATGACTGTATAACCTAGTTTCGTACGTTCTTACATAGTACGCGTATTTTACTGAAGATTAAGAATCCGGAAAGAAATAGTTTACAAAATATGTACGTACATACATATGTAGGTGGCACATAATACATACGTATGTACATACAGTGTAATTTGCACGCAATTATTTAGGAATAGTTTTATAAACGTTTTATAACAGAACTTACAAAATAGTTGTGGCATTTTGCGTCTTGGAAACACAAACAATGATAGTAGAAATTTCGTGAAGTTTAACATTATTTCTTTCTTGAACTCCAAGCTATTTGTCGACAAAAGTTGCTACATTGGTTTGGTTAAAGGTAGACACCCGTCCTAAGCTAGTGATCTCTAGTATTTGTCATGAAAGAACTAAGTTCTGGTTGAAAAACAACCAATGGTGATGAACTCGTAAAATATCTTTTGATTTCAAATTTTATCTTCCGCTGCAGTTCTACGAATTACTTATTTCTGAAAGTATACACTAATAATACGTTGCATTACTTACGAAAACTGGATATTCGATGTTCCTAGATTCTGCACAGCAGTTTTCTTCCTATTTATAAAACACAAGTTTTCCCCACAATTGTATTCAAGTTCATAAATGCCTTTGGTATGTAGCCCAGACAGTTGATCTTTATTTGACGGAAGCAACTATGTATTCTCGACTGTATTGTATTGTGTGGGAATGCTTGCTCTGTTTTACAATGTTTTCTTTAATTTATTACTTATTCCTGGAAATAGGCTAGATATACATAAGCTTGTGTTTCTTATTGATCTACATTCTCGTTTCTGCTTTCTTTTCTTCGTCAAAGATGTTCTCCAAAGACGAAATGAATAGACGAAAGACTTGAAGACGTGAAAATCTATGCTCAATTATGTCTCTCCACTTGTCTTTTTTCGAAATAATTGAAAAAGCTGCCTCCAAGATCTGCTCGATTAAGAATTTATAGCCCAGCAAGCTCGAAGCTTGAACCTAACTTCAATGTCATTCACAATAGATCTTTTCAGTCGTAAACTTGCAAAACAGAATTCGATGATGATTTAAACAAAACAATCTGAACAAAGAGAATTGGTCGATAGAACGCGATATAAATGAAGCAAATTTGTGTTTACAAAATATATATCATATTTTTTCCAATACCAGCGCAGAGTAGAGGAAATTGATGAACTTTAAGCAAAATTTATATACCTTTTATTCTAAAAACTTTGAAAAGAACAATTCAACACTGCATATATGAAATTGTTTGGCCAGGTAGCCAAATGCAGCCACCAAGGTAATGTTGCCGTAAATCAAGAAGTATAAGAAAGAAATTATAGATCATGACATCTAAAAAAATAAAAAACTTCCCTTAACGACCTATTTTTTTTATAATGCCAATACGGTCAAAGTTATCGCATAGGTATGCGATCTAGCGTGCTTAACTCACAGCAATATAGGTACTTAAAATACTTCTATATTTACAAAGAGCGAATATAATTTTTATGGGACGATGGGAAAAGTTTTACATTCGCGTGTTCATCCCTAAACGAGATATACTTGTCTACAACAATTTTCCTTGAATTAAGATCTCACTAGATTCGCGATAACCTCCAATGTCAAGGTTGCATTTCTGACGAATCCGACCATTTCCGTTTTAATCTTGCATATTTTCACGTAGTCGTAATTCTTCTCCCTATTAAATTGCATAGCTACGTATGTATGTATGTACGTTGTTTTTCTTTTGGTCGAATCGATATGCGATGATGCGCTATAAAGACAGTTTAAAAGCTCGCGCGGTTCACTTTATAATAGTTTCGTCCTATTTACCTACTTTCCCCCGCTATTATTGTTATTATTGCCTTGCTAATATCCCATTCCGATTTTGTCGTTTTTCTATACATACGTATATTACATACGACATATAGAAAGTTGACGTGACAGTTGGAACTTCCCCGATAAATGAAATCTTATCTATATGCGAATCGATGATGCGCTAAAGGTTACCAGATATGTGATGACAAGGGAAAAAAACCAGGCCAAAGTTCCCATTTCCCCGATTTTGATGTTTATGCTTCATAAATATGCAGGATCGAATCACAAAGAGAAATAAAATCTCTAGGCGATTAAAACTCTTTTAAAAACAAACAGAGTAACATACTAGATGGAACACAGTCGTTTATCAATCATGCATATATTTTCAATAAATAAAACATCAATAGAAGTTGGGGCCCCCAATAAATACTCGAACAAATAATGCAGATGGGCACGCAAATATAGAACCGAATTGGTGAATATCACGATACTTAACACACTCCAAGTGAATTAGGCCAGCGTTTTATAAATTACTCGCCGGCGAAGGAACGGGAAGAAATTCTTTACATGTTCTCTACTTTTTTTGTTTTGTTTTTATTTTAAAGAGAGAAACGACTTATTAACTTATCGTTGTAGCAAGGTTAAACTGCTTCCATTCCACGTATGTAGATAGAATTATTTGCGAGTCGGGGATAGTGCAAGTTATTGCGATCTATCTAGGTCAATTTTATAATACCTATCGTGAAAGTACAGCCTGTCGGTTCCCTCGATAAAAAAGTCCTCCCAATTTTAGCTTCACAAAGTTTTTATCGCTTCTTGCGTGATCGTACATGTAGGTATTCTAATGTCTGATGTGTCGGTGTATGTTTGTGCGGATCTATTTATAGTGATGTATAAATAAAGACAAATAATAATAATCCTACCCTTTATCCGAAGGTGCGTTTTTAGTCCGTACAAGTCGACGTTTCGGAACGCTCTCTTCATCTTCCAGCACGTTAACGGGAGCCCGCTTCTCTTGTATTTTATGAGCGTTGTTGTTGATGGAATGATTGAGAAAGAGGCCAGTCGCCATGGAACATCGCCTTCCTGGGAAACTGGCTGAGAAACTTCGCACGGCGTGTATACTGGATTGCTGGAACGAAACTGACAATTCTGTCATTAAATATTTTTATTATTCTAAAAAAAAGCTAATTACTTCGTTTGTTTCACCATTTAAAGTAATTTAGGAAAATCGAACCATACTTCACCGAAATTATCGAATCATTCTGTATACATACATACATACTTCCATTCAACAAAAACGGAGCGTGTTACGGTGAAAACTTATCCGGGTCGACTTTCACCTGGAAAATCGAGCGCCAACCCCGGAAATTCGAAATTAATAGTTCTTGGTGGAAGTTTTCGTCCTTCGCCGGCAATCAAGCACCGCCGCCGACTCCGTCCGCCAGTACCGTCTGTACAGGCCAAGCGTGAACGAACTTCGTAAGATCGTAAAGCGGTGTTCGTTAATTACCGAGCTTTAATTGAAGTGGAGCCGGGAAATCGCTTTTACTCTACGAACTTACCAGCTAGTCAAGTCAGTCAGTTAGTCAGTCAGTCAGCCAGTCAGTCAGTCACGCTATTACAGGTTAATAGCTGTGGATAGCTCAGCTCTCAGTTATTATATTGTGTTTATGACCTTCAATATTTTTCGGAGAACGTATCTCCCGCCACAATTAAACGCCCTTCCCTTCCCAAAGTTTTGCTGTTCACAGGAGGATATCGCGTGCTTGGATCCATAAAATAAACGTTTCGATTTTTCTTAGAATCGTGTATATCGTATACACCTTTATACTCAATTAAGCGATGACATTTTTTCATTGGAAATTTCCGCATCTCTATTGAAGAAGTGAAAATTACAACTTGTCAAGTGGTAATGAGTTCTGTCAGATTACACGTCAGCTTTTGCAAAAAAAAGTAACTTACCAGATTTAACGGTTTTCCTAAGCGAAAAATTCTTCTCCTCTTCATCGGGCGATTTAACCACCTCAATTTTCTCCGTAGTTTCAATTTTATTCCCGCAATTCGCGTCGTTCTTTGCCGCAACCTTCTCTTTAACATCCCCATCTTCGACTTCCTCATCTTCATTCTCGCTACCGGATGTGCTCACCAACGATACCATCGTGACCACATCCAAAACTCCAGCCACCGAAACGCATCTCTGCAAGGCGCTACGTCGCCCGGAGGGGCAATCCTCGTCGAAATCTTCTTTCTCGTATTTGATCTTGGCTTTCGCCGTTTTGACGCGTCTCTTCGTCGCTACGAATTTCGGTTTTGGCGGATCCTGCTTGACCGGCATCGAGGACGTCCGCAATAGAGGTGGACGCGTCGCAGGAGGAGAAATTTCTTTTTTTGAAGTCGAACCGTGGAAAGCCGAGTTGGTGCGTTTCTGGAAGATGTCTCGTTTAGAAGCTGCAGTGGACGGTCGACTAGTTTGTTTTGGCTCGTTAGAATGAGGAAGAGATTTAGTAGTTTGATTTGTAGTCATGATGGTTTTCGCGTCCATTAAAGGAACCACAATAGTGTGGGGTTTGTCGGTTCTATCGTAGATCCTACTAGGTGAATAATTATCGTCAAAAAGCGATTTTTGCTTAACATTTCTCCTAATATGTTTTTGGAAAACGTTCTTCATATTAGTCTCGTTACTAACACCGATTAATTCAGGTTTTAGCGGCAATATAATCTTAGGTTTATTATTTTCAATTTTATCACAATTGAAAATATACTTAACGGTATTGGAAACATCCACTAGAACATCCTCATGCTTGTGATCCATCGTGGTATGCGCCAAAACTATATTCAGATTAGTCTTACTAGCTTCCCGATCTTTCCAAGCCTGCTCCAACCTCTTAGCAAACTCCTGCCTCGAATACAAAATCGAATCCGTATCCAGCGAGCTTTGCTTACGCAATCTTCGCGGGGAATTCGGCTTTCTAACATCGGTACATTTTTTAATGATGATTCCATCGTCTTTACTCCCAGGAATGATATCCGGTGATTTTTCCGCCCAAGCAATTTTCGTCGGCGGTGGACCTTCGTTAGGTTTCTTCGTTAAGTTTTTACTGCATAGTGATACTCTGATGCCCAATTCTTGTTGGGGTTGTGGTTTCGTGGTTACGTCCGTGTAATCTTCGGAAAATTGTTTGATTAGGCTTTTGCGACGTTCGGGGGCTTTCGGCGAATCGCATTGTAGTGAGAATTGTCGTATTGGGCCGCGCTTCTTTACTGTTGACATCGTGATAGGATGATTTAGTTAAGATACCTGGCCAAAACAAATTAATTGTAGATTACTTAATATTAAAAATGCAGCTTCAATACTGATCGAATTTGAAAATTTGACAGATTGGATTTTATTTTTTTTGTCTAGCCCAAGTTAGATTAGATGGTTACATACAACCTTATTCAATTTCATTAGAGAACATCGCAGATGATGGCAATTTTTGCTTAAGAATGTTTGTCGATGTTTCTAAAGCTTTTGACTGTGTTAATTACAAAATACTACTCTGCAAGTTTGAGAGTTATAGTTTTACCGTAATGTGAGTCCAATGATTTCACTCATAGGTATCTAAATTGCTGGTATCAAAACATTGCGTCAGAGAAGTGGAAAGATGGACCGAAGTCGGTAAAAGCGTCGCCATCTTCTCGGACAGCTAAGCAACACTTAAAGCGATTAGTTCAGCAAGTGTTGACTCCAAAGCAACTAATTTTGGCCTGGGTTCCCAGCCACGAGGGTGTGAAGGGTAATGAGGCGGCAGACGATCTGGCCAGACAAGGTTCGTCGAGGCCATTCGTCGGGCCCGCCCCATCCTTCGGCAACACCAACTCACAAATCAGAAAATCCATCAACGAATGGATTGACAGTAAGTCCAGGGATTGGTGGCGAAAATCACCTGGGCAAAGACAGGCAAAAGAGTTCCTAAAAGAACAGAAACCTGAATTCACTAGAGACCTACTAGATAAGGACAGGAAAACCGTCAAAATGTTAGTAGGCCTGTTGACAGGTCACTGCAGACTGAATAGGTATATGTACAACATAGGACTAGCGGAAAATGCCTTGTGCAGGTTCAACAAGGAGGAGGAAGAAACCGCAGTCCATGTGCTGTGCCACTGCGAAGGCCTGGCAAGGACAAGGTTTCTTATTTTGGGCACAGAGTATCCCACAGCACTAAGCTACACACAGGAGCCGCGTTAGGAGGACGTTAAGCCTCATAAAGAGGGTAAAGTTAGGGGGCGCCTTCTAGGATTACTGGGGATCACAATAGACCGGGAAGGTCGCGGTGAAAGAGGCCCGTAGGGCCACCCCTAATCTAATCTAATCTAATCTACTATTTTTTTAGGATACACAATAATATTCAAATATTTCCCGGAAGAAGGAACTCGTGAAAGTCAAGTCTAGAGATCTAGGAGGTAATTCCATCGACCACCTTCGTTGAGTTTATTGTGTCGAAAAATTATAATTTGCACAAATTTGATGGTAATAGGGTCCCATCTCGTTAAGACCAGATAGAATTTTTAATGGCATAAAAGAAGGCACAAGTGCTGAAGTGTTTTAAGAGCTGGGAGTATACAGCAGACAAAGAACATCTACTAGATATAGAATGGTGTCTTTGAAGTACAAATGGGGAGGGGTAAAGCATATACTCAAGACAATAATGTACAATAAAGGAAAAGACAAACATGCAAGCAAGACAAGAAGCATTTCAGTGAAGTTTTCATGAAAGAATTAGTTTTATTTTTTATACAAATAAGAAATCAGTTATATAAAAATGCCCTCTACAAAATTTGTTATTAAGATATGTAGGTGATTGTACTCTATGTTGATAAAGCACTATTGATTCAGGAACCTACTTCTCACGTGGAGTTCTAAGACTATGATATTATTGCTTTTCAATCAGAAATATGATAGATTTAGAAAACTAACACAGATCTAACTTGGACTATCACTAAAACCATAATTGTCTGAAAAATATATTTAATGTTGACAAATAAATTGACATTTTATTTTAATTTTTCTTTATTAGAAATTAAATCTGTCTACTTATTTATATTCAAAACATACTCACGTTAACATCCACCTCATTTCCACCTAGACATTCATTCATTCTTATTGAAAATTCTTCGTCTAAACTTCAAAACTGCCGGACGCATTTACCTATACACATTCGTTTTCAATCTTGAAGTTCTTATTTAAAAATCGTGTAGGTACCTATATATTTTTCTTGTAAATTGAAACATAATCGCCGAAGAACACCGTCACCAAATAATAGAAAAATCAGTTTGTTTCTAAAGGAAGAGAACGTGAAGCATGTTGTCGTGCCATCAGCCCGTTTCGAACTGTACACACACACAACTCCCGTCTTTATATTTTTAATGTTAACCCGTTCGTCGCCAAACTTTGACTGAGGCAGAACACGCTCCCAAATAAACCCTTATATTAGTGTACTACTACTACTACAACAACACATACTACCCTTTTCCTCATTTATTATTGATCTAGAAAACTTTCCCTATCGTCTACCGTTCCGAATTTTATTGCCGTGGTGGCTTCTATATTATAAACCATGCGACGATCCTATAGGTACTGTACATCATGTTAAATTCGTCTGGCGATGTATAGGTATTTTCAAGAGCTTCTTTTTTGCCGTTCCGGTAAAGCTAGGGAGTATCGTTAAAATGGAGACGTCACATTCGTTCAAGTTTATGTTTATCGTCATTTCTGTTTTCTCTTTATGAATCATTACTGTCATTTTCCAATCGTTTTGTGGTCACATATCAATAAAACAGCCTATAGATTAAATGTCGACTTGACAGAAACATTTCATATTTATGAAGTATCAAACTGAAGATATGAACGTCAATGATGTTTTAAAGAACGATTTAAACGCAGCAATTACGTTAAAGAAATATAAAAAGTTGACCCAAAATATAAAGAACCACCCCTCGTTATTAAAGGTATCCTAAAAGAACAGAATGATATTTAAAATGTCAAATAAATACGATTTTTCCAGGATAAAACCGTAATTTTATGCGCCGCAACATTCTTAGATAGTTCCGGTAGAAACGTAGTTAAGTTGTGTTTGGATATAATAGAAGATTTTGTACAGAATGATAGCTGTCATTACGCTTTGATAACAACGTTTGGTATATTCGAGTCTTTAGAATCGCTATCGATAAGGTGCGACCATAAATTTTGTGTTAGGTGTCAAAAATTATCTGTCAAAAGACTAATATGTACGCGTTGGAAAAAATTTGTAATATTTTCAGATTGAGAGGCCATGATGATGCCCAAGCAAACCGCGCCGCCGTCATGGTTGATATCTTGCGGAAAAATACACCTCCAGCATATAGTACAAGGTTGAGGGTTAAAGGAAGACAGGCTAGGAAAACTACGACTATGTATCAATTGTATATTCCCCAATTAACGAATGTATTATATATTTTCTTGGTAAATTTTTTCATAATTGATTTAAATTTTTTGCTTATCCTTTAGGAGAATCGCCAAGACGTAGAAGAAGCTTTAATACAAATTAAAGGCGTCGTTTCCTTCGTCATAGATTTAGACCGCCAGAAATGTACTGTAAGAGTAACGCCGAATCTAGCCGTAGAATCTCTAGTTCGTGCGTTAAGTGAGAAGTACCTTCTGAAGATATTAGTCGTTAGTAAAAATCCCGAAGATGTTTCCGAGGTAAGCGAAATTGTCCGTGCAAAACGGTTGTGTATAACCGTATGATAATGCGCTTGCGACATGTTATCCCGTGTTACGGAGTTGCGCTACACGAAAAACGTCGTCAGAAGACGCACAAGACACCTTTCTATCAGGATAGCAGGATTTAGAATAGATCCGCTATTTTGACGGCGCGGGATATTAGCCAAGTTTCGACGTTTAAAATGAGAGAATTACTACTTTATCGAAACGATAAACGAGATAATTCGTCTATTTTGATCGAGATGTCGGTTTTATTGAATTGATTCGAATTAATTAAATTAATTTTTTAGGCGTACGTGGATGTTTTGAATAAGAATAATAAGAGTTTGCATGCGGATTACTTTCCCGAAGAGGAATCGCCTCCGAAAGGGAAATCGGTGTCTCATTTTACGAACATTACGAAAAACGCTAACGGTTGGATCAAATCAGCTGCCAATTTTTGGAATAAATCATTTTATTGGTGAAATGTTATGTAATCTGTATGGTTATAGCAATTTTATATAAATTTAGTTTTAACAAATTGATTAGTTGTATTGATATAAAATATATTTTTTAATAAATAGATTCTATCGAATAATTTTTAAATACATCTGTACAGATGCTAACAAAAATTTCAGCGAAAACAGAGCTCAAACTGGAATTGAAAACTATTCTGGAAGCTCATATTTATGCGATCTTAAGTTTAGATCTAGGTAACGAAGTTTTCGAAATTTATTTTATATTTTTCACCGTTTTCAGGTAGGTATGCCGAGATTCTGAAAATACTGAAATCTGTTGTTTTATGTCTCTAATATAGAAAAATGTGTGTGATCTCCTACTAGATAAGTAATATTTATTGGACCTCGAAGTCATACATAATGGAGTTTTAAAAATCTTTACATTTTCCAACTACATCCATTCAGAAATGGTTAGCTGCTGAAAATTAAATTTAAATTCTATAGTTTGGCATCTTTATATCTACCTCGAAAAACTGAGAATAATTGTGCGATAACGCAGCAGTTAATATTTATTCCATCCTAAGTTTACGTCTAACAAAGTTTTTTATAGATTTCAGGAGCTTCCAGAGATGATGAGAATCTAAGAACTATAGAATTTGCTATTTTATGTCTACATTAGAAAGAATCGAAAATGATATTCTAAGCACCTGCTAGATAATATTTATTCAATCTTGAAGTCACATAATACCTATAATAAAGTTTTGAAAGTTTGTATTTTTTTCAGAGACTTTATTAAAAACACCCAAAAAACGTGGTGTGACCGCCCAGCAGATAATATTTTGTTCGACTTTAAAGTACCTAATGCAAGAGTTTTTAAAGTGTTCACATTTTTCAACGACTTTCAAACGTGGTCAAACACAGTAGGTACTTCTTTAATTTTAGATATGTATATCTAGAGTATAAAAACGTGAAAATTATCGTGTAGGTAAGCGCTCACGATTTAACATTTATTCCATTTTAAACTTATATAGTAAGTTTTTTTATACGTTTCAGTGATTTTCAGAAGTCAGTAAACGCTGAAAATGATATAATGTATTGGGTTTCCTCTAAATTCATCCTTTATTAGTAATTTATATTCAAAGCACCTCCTATTCTGCGTTTTTATAATATCACATTGAAACTCCTCCTCCTTTATAAATTGTATATAAAATGCTCTTCACACTATTTGTGTAATAAAGCAAGCTCGACAAAAAGAGTACAAAAAAGTTAGTATGTATATATGTATGTATTTATTACATAGAACCGCCCTGGAACACAAATTGGCCTGTATGTACTCCTACTACCGAACTCGTCTAGGAAGGTGGGGACCGACCAATACACTGCCGATAGAAAAAACTTTTATCGCCCGTCGAAGTATTCCGTGTCCGCAAATTGTATTTAAAAGGATTTTTCGATTAAAATATATGATATTTGTGTTTACACTCGCTGGTACAGTGCCTACAACCTTCAGAGCTACTCCCTTCATTGTTGTTCCACAGAATCTGGTGTGGAGTTGGTAAGGACTGTCAGGATTATGACAACGTTAGATAAAGAAAATAATATAAATAAGTAAATACAATATATTTTGATTTACGTGTTTATTGAAAACGAACTTGTTTCTTTACACAACCTATGTATTTATATACTTATTTAATTTTAATCAAAATATCAGAACAAAAAAAATAAACGCATTTATCTCTATTAAGGAATGTAAGTGAAATACGTAATAATATCTTACAATAATACTCAACATATGTATATGTATAAAAAAAAATGGAATGTGACCAATCACAAAAGGAAACTGAATATATCGAAAAACAAAATAGATGACTTAAAACATTTTTTTTGTTTCGTACCTATATCATTATCAACCATTATTACATTTGTTGTTGCGTTAAGTTCAAATAATAACTATTAATAAAAATAATTTGCACAAGTTGTCCCATACAAATTAAAATGTACTACCTATATATTTATTTAAAATAAAATTAAAATTTTGCAACATATTTATATAAGTTTATCATTATAGAAAAATCTTACATTTTGTTTTTAAAAATTCTGATAAAAATAGCGCGTTCTTTCTCTGTTTTATTTTATTTTACTTTTTTAATTATATACATTCATTTATTTAGCAAAAAACGCCAAGGCAACGCATGTTCTGTTTCTTTTCGTTTAAATATTTAATTTCTTTTATTGTATTCCGAAAATATTGTTTTATTATAATATACCTAAGTACACTCGAAGTAGCTGTATATGCTATATAAATACTTACGTAAATTTTATAGGTATGTCTATTAACACAAATTAAAAAATAATTCTTTAGCCACACGTTATCAATAAATTATCGTAAAAAAAAGCAAAAATAGATATAAAAATAGTTCAGTAAGAAAATGGACGAAACATTAACACATAAACGTTATCTTGTTTGTACAAAAAATCACATCATACAAACAAAATAGGCCTCACCTTGTCAAAGTTATATTACGCAAAGGCCCATTTCTTTACTACAATAATCTATTGACTAAACATTATATTCCTATCTACAAACTCTTAACTTCTTATTTTAATATCTACGTAAGGTAATAATAATAATAATAATAATAATAATAATAATAATAAAAGCAGTAATAACATAGCGAGTTTCAACAGTTAAGATCGATGGTTTTACTTTATTTTATTTATATAAAAATCTAATTTATATCATTTATTTAATTAATAAAGAAATAAATAACATTTTTTTTGTTAAGGAATATTTTGTCTTTTTCAATTTTCAGTTCTTGCAAAATAACTTAAATTAAAACGATTTTTGCACTAATTCTGGTTACAACAGTTTGGTTAAGAATGTAGATTAAAAGTCTGTTGCATTTTCCTTCTATCAATTTTGTTTAGTTTATTTCCTTAATCAAACCAATATAATTAATATAATTGCTAAAACACAATTACGTCTTACATTAAGTACAAGAAAAAAGAAGAAACACTTCAACAATCTCAATCACAATTATGAACAGTCCACTTTTTCTCAAAATCTCATTTTTAATCAGCAGTAAGTACTTAAATAAAATGTATCTTAGAATAATTCGAAGAGGTTGGCAGTAATCGATGCAGTAAAATTGGTTTTAAAAATATACCAGCACTTCAGTTTTGTTTAGTTAAAGTTTGAGTGAGCCACAAAATATTCATCAAACAACAGATAATTTTTCATAAAAAGATTATTAGGTCTGTAACGAAAAAAAAAGTATTTGATGAAAGGCCAGGTGGTGTAATTGTGTTGTAATTTCTTTCAAAATATTGCTAGTGATGGCGCAACGATAGTGTTCGATATCGTGAGATGTTACCTGACTTTTTGTCTCCTCAGTTGACTGATATTGATCTAGAGAAGATATGATTTGAAAAGAACTGTGCAATTCTTTATTTTGCTAATAAAACAATTGTTTTATTGCGATAAAATTTTTATAAATATCGTTATTGTAAGGAATGTGATGTTAATTGGTGGCCAAGATCTTCTGCTGTAACACATGGGGATATGTGAAAAAAGACAGGTTTGTAAGAAGAAGCCATCAATTCCTGAATTGAGAGACAAAATTATTTGTATTGTTCGTGAAATACAGACTGAATTTTGTCGAAATTTTATCGAAAATTTCCACAAAAACATTTTATTAATTTTTTATATAAGTGTTTGAATTTGAAATATCTACTCTACCAACTTTTAATAGTTGGAGTTGTTAGTAAATACATTAACTTGGGGGAAAACCCGATACAGCACAAAAATAAATATGTCAATCAAAACTTGCTAACTCGATGTTGCATGAAGCCACCCACACGAGACGGAAATTTTATCTGGATCTTTATCTCTCTCCTTGAACTGTTTTCAACTATTCTTCCTGAAAGTGTGAAGTATGTAGTGAAACGTCTGCTTAGTACGAAGATTTTGGAAACTATCTTACAAAATCGTTTAGATGCAAAAAAATTCACGCAGCTTAAGAGTAAAAACTATTAATTCCCTCATACTATTTGCTTTTTCAGATATTTTTTCAAAAATATGCTACTTTAAACGCGTGTTTTTAGGTTTTTCCGAATTCATTTTACAACTTATCGAAAAATAATTAAGTTTTTCTTATGTACTTTTAAAGATCTACAAAATATTTGTAGGTAATTACTACAGAATTTTTTTTTGACACGTATCTACATGTGATCCATTACTACCAACCTTTCAAATTATTAAACACATGATTTAACTATTATTTAAATTTTCTATGTACAAAAAGGAAGGAATTGTAACTATCATCAAAATAATATTACACTAAAAATCTTATCACCTATTCACGAACAACTAAGTGGGAATATCATCGTTTAAATCTCACATCTATTCACGTATACATCCACAGCCACACACTAACGAAACGAAAAAGTTAAGAAAAAACAAACAAAAATTGTCTCACTATATCTTTCCAAAACGAAAAATTCGTTTCTGTTTTCTTCAAAACATTTTCTTTTGTTTTAAGTTTTTTTTTGTTTTTTTTAGTAGGTAATAGTATAATCACAAAAATATACAAAACTAAATTAATACCAGTATACAATTTCAGACTACACTCTCTGCGGATTTCTTCTCGTTTTCAATATTGAATTGGACTTGGGTGGCGATGGTGAGGTTCTCGTCCGATTCGCTATCGGACGAACCGTCAGATCTGGCGCTCGGCCTCTTCATAGTTGCCTGCGTCGATAGGATGCTCCTGAGGCCATCACAGTTCGATTCTAACGTTGATCGGTTGCTCGAAGGTGGGTTTGAGTATTCTGAGGTGTTGCCTTCGTCCGAGGCGTTCGGCTCCTTCTGGTTGTACTGATTATTATGATTATGGCTGTATTTGTACCGCGACGATCTTCGTCCCGGGTAGATCGGTCTTCGAGCGATACTACAATTAGACATTTTAAATTAGAAAAGGATTTTTCCCTTTATGTTTCATGTATTCGAACACACATTCAAACAAAAAATAATTAAACGAAAATGTTTGTGTGTTTTGCATATATTAGTTATATAGTACCATCATAAATACTGTTGCAATAATAGGAATATTTATTTCATATCAATTGACATTACAGCTGTTCATGTCGGTGTGAATTTTGAAGATACCTACCTACAACACAGTTTAATAATGGAATAGAGAGACAAAGACGAACACATTGCTGTAATTACTTTGCATAAGTCTGGTATATAGAGAAAAACCCTCAATGTTCGTATACTGGGCTATAACATTATACAGCGACACCAGTAACCAAAACTGTGCAAAATTTGGATGTCCTACGTGTCATTTTTTATAGTTTCTGGCCAACCAAAGCCCTTTAGTCCAAATCTAACACTTATTTCGTATTCAGCATGGTCTATTACGTATATATACAAACTTTCAGCGAAATCGGAGAGGTCAAGATTTTCTTCAAAATCGCAAGAGGTATGTTTGGAAAAAATGTGGATTTTTGACAATTTTCGATGAGCCCTCGATTTCGTTCAAATTTTGTATACATATATAATTGACCATGGTGATTACCAAACAAATGTCAGATGTGCGCTGAAAGGCTTTTTTCTTGGTCAAAAACTATAAAAAATAGCACCTATGACCTCAAAATCTTGCATCATTTCAGTTTTTTCAAATTTTCGACCAGAAAGGGAACTATTTCTAGATACAACCTATACATATTCTAAAAGCTGGGAAAATTTGCTATTAGATAAAGAAATAGTTGCGGAGTTTCGCGGCGTTTACTTGAAAAAACTCAGGTCAAAATGCTTCTATACGTAATTGGACCTTAACCATTTAGATTAGAAGTTATGGTCAGATCTTGAGAAATCTAGACAAATTGATCTCATTTTGAATAACCTGTATATGATATATGTGTATTTGTTACCTATTTGCAGCTTAGTAAATGCTATAAAAATTGCTCTTTCGGTTTCTGATTGACAACTAAAAATTGAAGTACATAACATACAACACAAATAATATTTATGATAGTACCTAGGTATAACGTATGTACAGATACATCTAGATCGTTTAATTTACCTTGCTTTAGCTGCGGGCTCTTTCCCAAGCTTACTATTACATTAAAAATAAATATTAGCACAAGGACTGTTAGATTGGTTAGAGCGGTATTAATAAAAATGCGATTTAAAATTGCACTCTATGTATGTACAGTAGGTACCTACGTAGTATCGTAATCGTTAAATCGAGGAGTGCTCTACTTTCTCTATCAGATTATTCCGTACAAGGTATCGCGTTATAATTACTAGAAAATCATTACGCAATCTATAAAATTTATATACATATACGTATGTGTGCATACCTTTTTCGTCGAAGGGTATAATTGCACTGAACTTCGCCCTCCTCATCCGTAAAACTGTCGTTGGCGACGTCTTCAGCGCTATCAACCCTCTTCCTAGTATCCGAGCATCTTCTCTTCCTCAACACTTCGTCTATGCTGTCTGTAATGTTTCCGTTATCGGAGCTCCGTATATCGGAGATAATATTACCGTTTGTGGCGCTGATGATAGCTTCCGAAACTTTCCTACCTATCGTTTCTAACCGGTCGTCGTCGCTGTAATCTCTGGTCGGTTGAGCGTTACTGTTGACCGTATCCGCTTGATCCAGCATGTCGGGGCTGGATGTTCTCGATTCGATTTCGAAATTTTTACCATCTGCACAGAAAGGAGAGAAATTTTCCGGGTAAAAATGTTTCTCCCTTTAGGCATATCGTTCATTTTCATTATTAACCATTAGGTACACTGGATATGAAATGATGGAATGTATTATATTTTTTAACTGGCCACAAAATAAACCGAATGAAAGTTAGAAATCGTACTTATGAAACACCCTCTGTACTATAAAACTACTAATTTATTAATAATTATTTTATTTGGTAGTTTCTTTTGAGGAAATTAAATCTAATACAAAATGTTTAACGAGTCCTAACATTCTGAGATACAGGGTGTTAGGAAACATGTATGGTATAACAAAATAAAAAAACTAAACTAAATCATAGAGCACCATTTCATCACAATATCCACAATCCAAAACCGCAGTATCAACTTGTAAACTCATCTAAAATATTCGACAATTCATAAAACGAAATCAACAACATCGTCTCGATAAAACTCACCTTCCTCCCGATGTTGCACCATATAATGCAGTTGCACTCTCCCGTTACCGTTCCCGTTGACGTTCTCGGAATCGGATCCCGCGTTCCGCAAATCCTGCAGTATCACCCGTTGCGGTTGGCACACCTGGTGTTTCGTCTTCGACGAAAACGTCACGGTAGGGCTCAGATCTATTTCGCTGGCGTCCGTTTGGGTTTCCATGTCGACCATATGCGTGGTACACGTTCCCATCGATCTCGTGGTTTGGGTTCGCGGCGAGCTGCCGTAATATTGCCGTTTGCGCGTCCTCTGCGACGATACCGCTACCGATTCAGGCTGGTTGGAGGAATTGAGTTGGACGCAAAACGTCGTTTTCGTGGGACCCTGCGAATTTTACGGATGAAAAGTCACGATAAAACGAGGATGATTTGTAAGAACTTACAACTTGCGGACTGTCAGGGCTGGTCAGGCTACAATCCGGGCTTGTAGGTGTCGTACTGCTCTGATTCGACTTCCTTTTATCGAGTTTCTTCGTGAATAAAGGCTGTATCAGTCGTCGTTTCCTACATTCCTTTTGCTGTTGATCTATCTGAAAGAGCACGGCAGATAATTCCAGATATAGTTGATTGACTTTTTCCAATTTGCGATCGTATAATTCCTTGATGTCTTTTATGTGTTTCAATTCCGTTTCGCGCTTCTTAGCTAGCTGTTCCTCCTTCAGTAAAAACTCCTTCTTCCTATTTTGAAGTTGTACTTTGAAATGAGTGATTTGCGTCTTGATCTCTTCCTTCCAACTCTCCTGGCTCTTAAAGAATTGCTCGTCCTTATTGTAGTTGCTCAAGATCTCAACCGAGGCAATCTCCAAATGGTTGCAGATCAATTTGAACGACGGCCTCTCCTTAGGATTGTATTTCCAACACATCTGCATGATTAATTTGAAACCTTCTGGGCACGTCGATGGGATCGGCGGTCGTAATTTTCCCATACCAACCATGTACATGATAGCCGTCCTCTCCATGTCTTTATAAGGTATCTCGCACGTCAGTAACTCCCATAATACGACTCCGAACGACCAAATGTCAATTTTTTCCGAGCAAGGATGCTCCTTTATCGCTTCGGGCGCCATCCAAGCGACCGTACCGCCGAAACTCATTTTGGTGCTGACCTCGTTCCAGGTTCTCGACGTGCCAAAATCGCTGATCTTAATCAGTTCGTCTTTTCCGATAAGAACACTGCGTGAAATTATAGGTATTAAGCTAGATAAACAATTTAGATTAAATTTTGGACTTACTTAGGACTCTTCAGATCCCTGTGGATGATTTTGTGCGAATGCAGATAATGCATACCGGAAGCGATTTGTTTCGACCACGTCACCACCCTCCCCGGCGTTATGATCTCGTGTTGATTCCTCAGTAAATCGTACAGAGGTCCGTAAGGACAATACTCCATGATGACGCAGAAACAAGGACTCTGCGTACAGACGCCTTTGAATTTAACGATGTTTGGATGATTTAGCTTACGTAGATTTTTGATATCGGTTTCTTTGATGTCTTGCACCTTTTTCACAGCCACTTCTTCGTTGTTGAGTATTCCGGAGAAGACGACGCCCTGTCCGCCGCATCCCAAGTATTTTAGATCAGTGATGGATTCGAATGGTATCTCCCAATCGTCTGCGCGAAGAAGTTTTAAATAATTTCTATAATTTTTTAAGCGGATAGAAATATTTATAATACCTTGATTCCCTTTAATTTCGTTCACTCCGGCTTTTCCGATTACGGAGAGGAAGGGCCTCAAGCATCCGAAAATCCCGTCCATCCAACCTGGTTTGACGTTAAATCTCGGCTGGGGTGTATCGGGGGAACTATCGTTGCAATGCGCTCCTGGTATCTTCACCTCGACCATAGCAGCATCCACCGGACGTTCGTGGATGTTCAGTTGGCTTAAATTGTTTTCGATGCATAGCATACTGTAATGGAGAAAGAAATTGTGCGATAAATTGAGCAATAAAAGTCGTAATAAGCGTGTTGAGATTTCTTAATTTAAGGAAATAAACGGAATTGTATTTTTGATGAATTGGTTACACAGCTGGCGATATCTTTTTGTTGTTGCAGTAGGTACTTTCATCATAAACTGCTTGTTTTACACAGCTTTCTAAATGCAAGTGCTTAACGAAAGAGTTATTTTCTATAATAGAAAAGAAATTAAGGATTATAACGGTGGTTAATCGATACCTTTTATGTAGGTATACAGATTAATTTTATTCTTACTTTCGAATCTACTTGCACTTTTTCTGAGTAAGTTGAAAACTGTACTGTGCTCTTAAAGATAAAATTATAATTAAATACTTCAACAGTTTAATATTTAAATTAATACAAAACTAAGTTAAAATATGACAAGAATGATTCAACAAGAGATTTCCTTTAGCTGCAACTACATTGAATGATGAAAGACGAAAACAAACAGTTGTAATAAGTGATGAAGCACGCTCTAAACAGCGAAACTTCAATCTTACATCCATCATCAAACTCTAAAGATTTACACTGTAATCCACCAGCAAAGACTTTCCGTCAAAAAGAACCTATAAGGCAAGAACTTTCGTTCAGGACAAATGAGAGTAACTTGTCACAAAAGAAAATCTTTGCTTTAGAGATATTTAGTTGGTTTCGCTCATAGTAATCTACCATTTCCGGATTCTACCTTACATATTTTGTTTTTTATGCCGAATATCTTAGAAACTTTATTGGCTCTATTACGTTGCCTTATCTGAAGCTTTTTATCAGTCACACAGCTCCGTCAATAGCATTTCCACCACTATTTTGTCGAAAGTAAAGATGTCCGGTTTCTAAACCGTCAAACAGCAGTTATCTGTTGGGTATCTGGCAATTTAACAAGGACTGTCTTTGTTAAATCGCCAGATGCTGAGCAGATAACTGCTGCTTGACGTTTCAGAAACTGGGCATTATTTTGGTATATCTCTGGGGGATAAAAACCCAGTTACGGCACCTAGTGACTAGTGAGTTAGTAAGAGTGCTCCAGTAGCTACTATGGAGACCATGCTAAACCAACTTCCCCTTAATATTTTTGTTATAGGAGAGGTGAGAATGGAAGCGTACAGATTAAGAAATATGTACTAACAACTGGAGAAACAGTACAGAAACAGTGGTCAGAAGTCCATGGCAAACACCAGGATCTCCTATGACAAACCTTACAAAGTTTTTTTAAATTGCTAAGCGTCAAGAAATAGTGAAGGGAGAATACAAAGAGAACAAAAAGCGGTGTTGGCCTCTATGAAGAAAAAACATGTGAACCACGAATATTACAATAGGCCCAATAGACCTCAGTGTTAATGATGATAAAATACTGTCCTATCTAGATAGTAATCAATCAATCATCTGCTTTTTGCATGTTTGAACATTCCTTTCTGGTATTTTCAGTCAACAAAACGAGGGTATCGATTGCTTTTATCATGATGTAACTGAGCTCCTCAGAATTGCATAATATCTGTATTTCTGAATTTTGAAACTTTGATATAGATACCACAATTATGACGGGAAAACGATTTTAAGATGGTCATGACAATCCTAATAGGTTTGTCAAGTGGTTTCACCAAATTCTCAGCTTGAATTTGCTTTTTTTAAACCTCAAATTAATATTTCTCATTAATCAATAAGATAGAGATGTTTTGTAACTTAACTGCTTAACCACTCAGAAAGACAGACTCAATTATAAATACATTTCATTCAATATCGTGTATCTAAATTCTCTCGCAACGAAAATGGAAACTATAACCTAGAATCATTCTGATATTAAAAACAAAGCAAAACTAGTGAGGGATCCACACCCACTTTATACAGTTTGACGTAGATAGAATGTGTAATAAGTATTTCACCCCGTTTCATCATCCCCCTTCTAGTTCGATTCGACCAGCGAATGGATCGATACACGTGCTAGTTGAGCTTGCGGGGGACTCGCCGATGGCGAATCTTTCAAGCGTGAAGAGTTATGGAGTACGTGCATTGTAATATAATAGAATTTCGACGTTGAAGGGAAGCATCGCAGCTATTAGAGTCGTATGGATAGTTTCGGGAATACGACATATTAACCTTGTTAAAATCAAGGGAACAAAGAAATTGTTGTTTTTCGAGCTGATTTTTATCTAAATTAGGATACATACATAATATGCATGATTTATGGTACCTACATATTTATCTCAATTAAAAACAGTTGTACGAAACAAAGGAAAATCGAGTTTAAGAATAAAATTTTTATTCAATAAAGTTAACTAAATTAACTCTGAACGTAGTGATTTAGTTGTTTAAAGCAGTTTTGATGTAATGCTACTATTAGAGCATTAAAATTTTAAAAAATGCATTAGGGAACAACAGTTTGTTACTGATGAAAAAAATTTAGAATAAAATTTGTGCAAACTAAGTTGTAATTTTTAAATAATTATATTTTTTGTATCCAATTGTCAAAACCTAACGTAAGAACCTAGTACTATCATTATTCTTATTAAAATGTTCTTTTTGTGTCTACTGGGGTCAATTTTTTACAATATGAGCGTACTATATCAGTAACAAACTTAATGCCATATTATTATTATTATTATACATATATGTATTAGGCAGATAAAAATGTGTGATTAAAAAATATGGTTTTCAATACAGAATAGAAGAACTGAGGCTTCTAGTGGTGCGCCCAGAAGAGCTCTGCAAACACGTTTATTTTTCTTTGTATTTCCAATATAACAACCAGAACAGTTTTGGCATCTGTCAAATTTTAAAATAAATCATCTTGAAGTTTCAACCTTTGCAAGGATTTAACAAATTGTTTTTCAAACAACGTAGTTGGCAAAAATGGAAAATGCAGAATGCAAGTAGATAGCGTCCTTCCTTTCATATTGAAAAAATATAACTTATTATTTATTTAAGAATGTAATTTCTTTGTAGTTCATAGGTATGTACCACACAACTATGTTAAACTAATATTAAATATCTACGGCAATACAGAAAACAAACTAGAAAATACCAGATGGCAGATACAGTGGTAAGTAAACAAAAGGCATAAAGATAATACATAGTAGTGTTGTTTTTACTGTGTGTCGCAGGTTATGTACTGCTGATGGGCCCCTTCATTTTTGTACGATTACACAAGATCTAAAATTATTTTTGTCGGCAATAATATTAACACTAAACGTGCACTAAAAGTGAACGATTGGTGATTGAGATGATGTACATTTTTCAATCCTATTATAGTGCTGTGTTAAGGGAAATTTTAAATTTTTCAAACGTTTGAAGGAAATTTTCTAACTTTGAAGACATCATGATACAAACACTTGAGCTTCCTAATAAACATACTCACAAAATTAGAATAAGTAGTGCATCCCTTTTCATGAGACAGAACAACAGAAGTAAACACGAGTGTAGAAGCAAATTCCTCAAGAGGCATATTTTTATACGCATTCAATTTGAAGTTTCGCAACCCAGTTAGTGGCTACCAGTCTGGTCTACGACAAATTAAAGTTTTTTATCATCTATGATGAAGAAGCTACAAGATAGGCAATAGTAGAAAGCTACCCATAACACACTGCTTTACATCATTCTGTTTCTATACGTGTTAGTCCTGGTATCCTCGCTATAATAATCTATTAATCTAATAATCAGTTATTTTCAATTGAAAATCCTTTTATCTAATTTTGATTCACTATCGAATATTTATCATTTCTATAACGAATCATGAACTAACCGGTTCCGAGTCTGTTTCATTGCAGCTACAAACTTACAATTTAATGGGAAGTTTTACGTTACATCAAATTTCATTTTTTAATCGAATACAAACCTGTCGTTTCGGTCATTCCCCGCTTCAACCACGAAAATCTCGCTCTGCTTAATCCGATCGCGTACGCCTAAAGTAACAATCACCATGTTCACAGTATGTAATCCGAAAACGATGACACTATTCCTGATGTTATCCCTAAGTTTTTGTACTTGCTTCTCGATTTCTACTATTAACATCCTACAATATGCGACGTACGAGAGATATAACTACCGACGCGTTCCATTATAACGTTCGGAATACACTGACGACGACTTATTGCGGGTTCATTTGGTTATCCTTTAACAAGCTCCGGGCAAAGGTACACAACGTTCTTGCGATAATGATAACGACGCTAATAATAGAGATAACCAGCTGGTTGTTACTATATTCAATACCGTACTAGTACTAAATACATTGAATATATGTATGTATATGTACGCGACATGCAACGCGATTAAATACATATTCTACGTCACGCAGATAATGATTAGGAATTTTTTTATAAACAAATTTCTCCTTTTAAACGAAAATTTAAACTACGGAACGTACAATTCTGTCTAACGAATTTGTATCTTGCGCAAGATAGTGCCCGCGTCCAATTAGCATTCAATTATTACTATTACGATTTTGTTAAAATTTGTACAACGTCTTCAAGGAGAACCACCATCTTTAACAAAATACAATTCCATGGCAAGTCCATCTACATATAATGCTTGGCGATAAGTGTGTCAAGAATAATATAGTAAATAAAATACATTTCTATTCTTTTAATACAAGGTCTTCTCCGCACAACTATACCTACATACATGCGTACGAATTTGTCAAATCTCTTCTGCGGTAGGTACGTAAAACTTAATCTAACGGTTTCTTTTACAATTTTAGAACACATTCTATTGTACACATTAAATAAAACATTCACGTATAAGGTTTAGCTTTTAAAACATTCAATTCAACACACGTGCGTGTGGTATCGTACGGTCTTACCTTCCAAAACTGGTTTAGAAAGCAACCGGCTGCAGGTAATCGCTATGTTTATTTATCTTGCGCTAACCTCGTATGAATGGTTTTGTAATTAGTGGTCTGATTATATTTTAATGTTAACTTTAAGGTTTATCTTTCGTAAAACTCTTGATATAGATTTGTTTTTCAGAATAGTTATTACGTCGTAATCATACATTGAAATTCTTAAATTCCGGTTAAATTGTAATATAAATAATTTGGATAAATTATTATCAATGTTACGTTATCAGTTGGTATCTGATGTTTTATTGCGTTGTTAATTCCATCCTGTTAATCTATTTCTCTTGGCACATATCGAATGGTGCTACTGTTTAATCCAAAACAAACTTAGAGATCTTAGGCATTTAGATTAGGAAAATGTAGGTATATTAGTTTGAAACTAAAATTTTCATATTTCTCACATTTCATTCATTCTAATTTTATTATATCGATTCCTTCTTTTGCGGTATTTTTTTGATAGGATAAAATAAGTTAATCCTTTCTCAAATTTTCATGTACATATACGTCAAAGCATACTGAAGCAAACTCTCAACCTTTGGCGTTTGTCGCCGTTGATGTGCATAAGTAACAACTTATGTATGGTCCAGTGTTTGAATCTTGGCCGTGATGCTTGTGATAAGATCAGGCTAGATCAATCCTCTACTGGAGCTGAAATTTTGCTGACAATGCAACATTATTTACAACGGGATATTGTGCTAACAAAGCCATAGATACACATTTACACACACAATTTACCTACCGTTAGTTGCAGTTAGTAGACTTTCGATGAGCAAATCTGTATTGTGTACCTAGATTATTCGTTGCACAACAACTAAATCGAACCTTTTATTATTATTAAATACCTTATTTGGATGTGAGATGTGATAAGAAAGGAACTTATGACATTTCTCGTGCATTCATACATTTTTATTAAACTTATTTTCAGTCAAACTAAGACCAGAAAACCGCACAGCCTCTTTCAACCAAATTCTCTTAGACACTGAAGATAATACATCTCCATTAACCAGAAAGATTTATAAATACAACCTATTCGTGGCATAGTGTTAAAGTGTAGAAATTCTTGGTTCTACAGAAGATAAGATTATTTTCCGATCATTGACGGACAATGATTTGTACCCAAACATAATCTTTGAAGCTTGTGCTTTCTGATAACTAATTTTTGCATTTAAACGTCTTCTGATTCTTCGAAACTATATCACAACATTATCACCCTATGTTAACTGATCTTTTAACACATTACTAGTGATTTTTCGGTCATATCTTTAACTCTAATTCTCCTAGATGATGATTTCTTCTCAAAACATTCGCAACTTAACGCATTCGGCAGTCCTCATCCCTGAGTTGGTGCCTGTACAGGCTCCTCCGCCGATAAAGTTATTTGGTGAATTGTTTTTCTCCTTTAAAAGATTCGTAACTAAACAAACAGGAATTGGTTCAACAATGTTAGAAAAATAACGTGGTTCAGGCATGTACAGCTTCTTAGCTCTCAAAGCCAAAATAAGTAAGCATTTATAGGCATCGTTGGTTAAGAATTTGATGATTTTAATAGTTTAGTTTCTGTTAAATCATTGTGGTTGGTAGAATTTTTAGGTAAATGGTTCCTTATTTCAAAAATTTGCATCCAACTTAGGAAGAAGATTTCTCATAGTCTTAATAGTTATAGGCTTGATCTTCTTCTATTCGATCGAGATTGAGAAATTATACTACAAATGCTTCGCCAATATTTTGACTTGTTCAACCACATTCCCGCTAACCTACGTTTCTCGAATCGTATTATTCGGGTAAACCATGTCGTTGTGCCATCGCTAATACATAATAAAGTTCACTACTCTCTGCTATTCAGGGACAGACTACAGGATACAAAGTAATTTGATAATTATACGCGCCATAAAACAACACACACACACATACACACACACACACACAAATAACGTAGTTAAATCAACTTTTGTTTCATTTTTTAAATAATCTAATTACGGATAATCTTACTTTCTTAAAAACGCGCATTACACCATTTAAAAAAAGCAAAACCTATCCGCTCTGTGGAATTAGATCCGCTTTGGTTTCATTTTCCTTCGTTTCATTCGAAACTTTCATCATATCGCAATCGTATCGCAATTATTGTGATACCGCGATACCCATTACACTTTATACGGCTTCCAGTGTATTTCCAACATTGAATATTTTCAAAAGGAGCACAACAAAGAGCGGCAGATACAAAGAAATTTAATGGATCTCTTATAAATGCGAACGATTTCTTTTAGAACGAAATTAGAATTGGAAGTATACGCAATTATATCCGTACACTACAAATGCTTAGAAAGTGGTAAACCGGTATTAAATAAGTCTTGTACCTAGTTTGCTTTTGCGTTATGTAATAATCAGGCTACGGCAAATGTTCCACTAACGTAAGCACGCAGAACCACGTGTTGTTTTAATGCGGATAGAAATGCAGTTGTACAGTTACACCAGAGGTCCGAAAACGTGCTGGAGCATTATTATTGGTTAATTTGGAAGGTGACATTTACTCTCAGGTATCTTACTCGTAATATGGTACGGATGCGTAGTACGTAATGTCCTGCATTATCTAATTTCACTGTAAACGTCACAAGGAGATTATGTTATCTAGGTATAGACGTTTCAAGGTGAAGATATAACATGCAGATATATTTAACTGGTAGTGATCTACGTAAATCTGTCTGGTGTTATCAATCAGTAACGTGTTGGATATATATGTCTAGGTATCGTTAAACAAATAAGATATACAATTGAATTCAACAAAAAAAATCGCGTCCAGATGAAGTACGACTTTATTCATACAATACATTCCAACAAAATACAACAATATTATTAAAATTCAAGTTTATGTATGTGTGTGGTGCATTGCTAGAATGCCACCTCTTTAGTATTGATATGCAACTGTAAATATCGTTCGTTATGCGAGCGTGCCATAAACATTTATTGATAGTGAAAAATATTACCTCACGTGATTTTGATAACATGCATGTAGGTACTCGTATGTGTGGTAAAAGTACATCAACTCGTTCGGATAGCGAAATTACTTTGTTTACTGAAATCCTTTAAAACTAAATTATTTACGTACACACGTTAGTTATACAAGAATGTCACATTGGGTAATAATAGAGATTTTAAGTATCGGAATATCATTTTCGTTCCACTGAACAAACTATTATTTCATGTTGTAGGTTGGGCACGAACCGTTTAATAGGTTTATGTAAACAAGTCTGTCAAAGGTGTAGCGTAAGATTCTGATAAGGCGATTTTTATTTCCATAAACAAGCGACAGCAACCAAAGGAATGCAAGGATCAAGGTCCTCAATACTTTAAAAAGTTGCTGTCGGAAAAGCTCTTACCTCAGCTTTGAGGGGATATCCAGTCTATTAAACAATCATAACCCAGAAAGATGTTAGATTGGAAGAGCAAGTTCAAACAGCTGATGTCAGTCAAGTGTTTCATGGTGTTTCAAAAAAGGAAATGGAAGGTGAAGCTGCCAGGCTTGTTGTGGACGCTAAAGTAGTTGCCCAACAATGTGAAACTATTGCTTCTGTTGGCGAAGAAATAATTGTAGTAGAGGAATCTGTATCAACGATACAATTAGAGGAGGTGCGCGAATTTATTGAGGAAACTATTACTACAGAAGTTGAAAAGAAAGGAAATTTGTGGAATATAACCATAACCTCCTAAGGTTGCTAATGAGGAAATTGCTTCAACCATAGTTAAAGACACACATCTTCAGAACGTCTAGAAGATGTTTATTTAGATTCGTTAAAACTCAATTTAGATTCCATTGAAGCTAAACTGACGCAAACTGAAGACAAATCTGATGAACTGATACATGAGTCGCAAACGAAACTTACACCAGAAGAGTGTGTATTTGCAACAACTGAATTGGGAAATCTTCTAAATTAGATCAATAGTTACCTCGATGGAAATAAATCATCAGTTACTAATAGAGTTGCTCAAACCTAATCCTAGATTGAAAATAGTTTTCTGAGAGCATCAATTTTTTGTAGAAGTAGTGGAAACTGTAGAGGAAAATATGAAGTTACAGCAATTCGTATGTTGATGATAATTTCTAGAAAACTTCTAATCAGGAAGTTACACATAACAAGCACCACTTGTTAAATCAGCCCTTTTAGCGAGATAACTAATTAAACCTATACTGGAAATCCTTTAATAAATTGAATTCAATTTTAAAGCGAACCAAATTATAAGACAGTACCTAAGTAAAAAACTGGTTACAATTGGAAGAAGTAATCACCCTTTGCTACCGCTATGTTCATAAAAAGAGATCGAGCAGCATAAGCACTGCCAACTCACCCTCAAAGCTCTGACACGCAACAACAATTATCCTGATGAGGGTGCCAAGCCACCGAAGACTGCAGTTGGTTCGTTTACAAAAGTTGATCATCTTAGTTCTGGATCTGCCATACGGATTGTCATTCATTCCTGTCACATTGACATAATGTAGATGCATCAAAATAACCTCCAAAACTTAAAGCCTGATTTACGATATGTTGTATGTTTCCTAAATATCTCCATATAAAGGGAACTAAGTGATTTATACCCTAATTTTGGGTTGCTCATTCTGACAATCTTGACAATTTATTTCTACTGTATACTATCTGTCAAAGTGACAACGATGGCTGACAATCAGATCGCGTACCAATCTGAACTATTTGGAAAATATTTTAAAATTTAATTTTTTACGATGCGGAGATTTGTTAAATAATTAAGCATCAATAGTATTGTTAGCATCCGCTTTTTTATTGATTCATTTTTATAACATCCCGTACTTAATTTAGAAAGAAAACCGCAAACGTTTCCACAAAATCCCATAAAACTTGCAAGCGTAAAAAACAATCTTTCCCAAGTTAAAAATGCATATTATAGTACGATATCATTGTATAGTAAGTGATTATAATTATATCTATCTTTGTCCTTTAGAGCAGATTCTTATTATTACCAATTTGTATCACATATACAAAACAGAAACATAAAACACAGTACTAGCCGTAATACTCGTACTACGTTGTGGGGAGTCTTGGGTGTTGTTGTTGCTGCGACCGATGTTTATGAACTTTGAAGAAAAGAATATTCCCACAGTGTAGTAGGCAATTATACACCGGATACGTGAATTGTTTACTACGTCTACCATTAGAACCATTACGTTCTGGTAGATGTTCTTCTGCGTCGTTGGGGTCTTTCCCGAGTATCGTTTTATTTTATTTTCCTTTTATTGTATAATGAACCGGAATATACATATAACTCAGGTAATTACGGAAGCGTAAAGATGGAAAATAATGAACCTTCCCGATTCTTTTTTTTAACTCGACAGCGAGAAGGAATACGAAAAAAAAATAAAAACGCACCTGTTATTGTAGTTATCGCATTCATCCTTCGTTGGCAGTGACATCAGGTGGGGTACCTGTACTTCCCTACTTTCAGTTTCATCAATACTAGGTCTGCTCGGCGCTGTGTAAGGGGGAGGCGGTTGGAACCCTCTTTCTAACGTCCCCTCTGGCGTGTGCATGCTACGTATACGCGGACATGAAAAAGAAAAGAGAGAATACGTGCTGTGTTAGTTAGTTTTGGTATTAAAAATAAATTTTATTTTTATTCACATATTTTACGATTCTCTTGACATAATTCTGAAGATAACGAGTGAAATTTCCAGGCCTACCATCTACCTGCTTATATGGTTACTGCTGTGATACTGTTATTTATATTTTAAGTACGATATAAAGTGAAAAAAATCCGCTGTTAATTGACCTGTGCGTTATTCGTTCGAACGGTCATCTTTTTTATTACATCTCCATTACGGCAAGGTAAACTTTATAATTGGAAAAGTAACCTTTGAAATAAGAACAGCTCCGAATGAACGTGCTTACAACTGGTTTGATACATTTGTTATAAATATTATTACAATTTCACAATTTACTTTGCATTTCATCTTTCGTGAGTTTAACAAAAACAATGGGTAACGATATGGATTATATCTCGCAAATTTCTAAATAAAAAAAGTAAATACTAACAACAAAACTAACTTATCCTAAATTTAACCTAAACACTCTTAAATTATAAACTAATAATAAAAAAGGAAATAATAATAACAGTACAGACCAGATTAATGTCGAAAAGCAAACATATTTCGTAAGAATGCAAAACGATATTGTAAAAGCTACAATCGACGTTGTCGTCGTCGTCAATAACGTTCACAAATACGAAAATATTCCCCAACAAAGTTATTTACATATCAAATATTGATTTCGCACTTATCATTATACGAAATGAAAAGCATCGAATATCCACACAAGATTATTTTTATTATGATGTCGCTAAATTAGTAGTATTATCGGTTCTTATCTCATACTACCACGAGAGCAACGTAATAATAATAATAGCTCGACAAAAACATTCGCGCATATGGTCTCTTTGAGTTTGTTTGCATTATTGTTAAGTGTTGCCTTAGAATCTCTATACATTACCGTTCGTATTCATTGGGACGTTACAAGAAAAAGTGTAGCTACCCAAATCAGGTGGCACATAACATACCGATGAATAATCCTTACTGATTTAAAACTGATTTTATTATCTAGAAATCTCCTGCTAAGCTAATATCACCTGATACCTGCTAAAATAAAATATTTCGACATATTTTGACCCCCATCATTCCTAACTCGTTTACTAACACACGGAAACCGATCTCTTTTTTTCGAGTGCTTCAATTGTAATAAAAATATTATTATTTTCTAAACATTGATTCATCTCTGTTTTCCTAAACTTCAAGTAGGTATTTCCTGCTATTGTAAGATTTCTGAGGACACACGGCCGAATGTCACTCGATCAAAATCAAGATTTATAAGGGAGATATGGCATTAAAATGCGTATCCTCTACAGCTAAATCTGGTGATCTTTCCTAACTAAATGATGGATTCTCTCCGCTAATCGATCTCTTAATGAGTGTGAGCTCCATTCTGCTGAAACTTGCTCCAATAGAGATTCTTTAACGGAAAAAAATTATAATAATGTACGTCCTGAAAATTCAGTCATTTTGGACACTGAATTGTTGATTGATTGTCATTTGAAGCAGAAAGGCCAAAACAGTGTTCTTACCATTCACTTGTCAAGAACACTGTTCACTCAATGACACTGAATCAAGATAAGAGATATCTATAGCGGAGGCAATAGATGTATGGAAACAAAATCGTGTCCAAATAAATACCTCCAATATGATCTTAGAGCGGTTTAGTAGAAATTTAAGTCAAAATTGCGAAGAATGAGCTGATTCCGTAAAAGGCAATGATATTTTCATTGATCAGAAAAATAATAACGATAATAGTTCTTGGATTCCTTGAAAAATCCAAATAGGACACCCTCACAACCCAACATATTCACTATTCGTGAATTTCATGCGTCTAATAAAGATTTTCTTGAACATGATTTTGCATATTTTGTCTGTCAACTTCTTCATGGAGATAGAATCTTGCCTCATCTAAGTAAATTATTCTATTCTAGATTAATATTCCTCAATATGGAAGAATTCCCAGCTCTTCGTCATTATCTAACATGGCCTTTATCTCGAAATCGTCTTTGACGTCTTCTCCGAGATGTTGGCACGGATTTCTATGAATGCAGTGCAGTTTGATGTTCTGTATTTTCATCTTCCACTCGGCGGAACCTGCAGTCGCTATTCTAATTCAGATCTATCCTTGTTATGTGCTTCTCATGGTGACAAAGTCATGTAAGAAAACCTTTAACGACACGAAGTCTATTTCTGGTTAATTCTAACATGGCCTTTGCTCTTTGCTTCTGGAAATTTTGAATCAATACATTGGAATGTCTCAAACCAAGAAGATTTTCGCAAAGAGATGCTTTGAACTGCCTCTCCCTCTCTTCGAGGTCTTGAGCAGTTAGAATACTGATTACTAAAGAATATATGTATGTATTCTCTAAGAACCTGAATCCCAAAAATATACTGCAAGCATGAAATCTGAACAGCCTCATATTTTCAACAAACCTAATCTGTCGTCTATAGGTAAGCCACAATATTTTGAAGCTAACTTTATTCTGTTTGTAGTACCACCAAATAGCACAAAGCAACATGACACTTTCATGAAAATGGAGACAATGCTCTCTCGCAATTTCGTTAAATTTTAGTTCATTAGCAGACTTATAAAAATAAACATGAATTTTGTGTAGGAAGTCCCACTTGTGAGATAAAATTGGAAATAGTAATAATGCTTCTTTTGCTTGGAGTGAAACTTGGAAAAAGAAGAACTAAGGCGTGTTGCTCAAACATCATTTTCTAGCATTATTAAGGAAGAAGACGGTAAATGAAGTTACTGAAGACCTAGAAATTTATAAGTCGGAAGCCAACAAAGAATTTGGTGATGAAACATCGTTATGGAGAGGTGCCAAAAATTATAGAGAAATTTCACATTTCTCTTTTAAATTTCTATTTTATCCTTGATGTTTCCTCAGACCATGAGGACGAAGTCAATCGTTTAATTTCCAGGAAAGTGGTGGCATTGTGACGAAGTTACAGCGAATTTTTTAATGAATCCAAATTAAATGCGTAACAGATATTTCTAAAAGGAATTCCACTAATTATTGAAAATCATAAATTATCTTACAATTAACTACGATAAGATAAAAAAATCGCCAAGTTCCATTAGTAATAAAACTAACGCATTTTAGATAACGCTATACCAAAAAACAAAAGAAATACATACATATGTATGTAGTAAGATATTTAATTATGTATAATCAAGTCGAAATTAGAAATCAATACCGCTATTAGTACCATATTATTATTATTACATTCAACTATGGTTCTAAAAATAATAAAATTAAGTAGGTAGTGCATTTATTAATCGTTAAAATAATTTGCGAAAGCAATTCGAACGGGTTCTGTTTTCATTACTACACACATTAATCTAACTGTACACAGTCTATGTAACCAGCGCTGGTAAAATATGGAAACGAAAACACAACGACCTGCTGGTAGAACTCTAAATAATAGAAAGGTGTATTTCTTCCGGTTTAATCTTACCTGTTATCGTATAATTCGTAGATGTACGGTTAAAACAAGCCGTTTAGGCCCGAAAAATATCCTATAAGCAGCCAGCACGTTTTAATAAAGTATCAGAACAGGTTCTACACAAATTACAATCGCGCAAAATTCACTCATCGACCACACTCAAAACATTTTCTTTTTTCTTTTATACAAAACGCATATTCGCGCACAATTTTCATACACAATCCAAATAGAATCTACACCGATGCATTTATTACAACGTAAAACGTCACTGTATCGAAAAAAATGGGATTATCTTTGGGGATCGAGCAACCTGCTGCCATTCGATTGACGGAGAGCGCGCGCGACAAACTTAATATGGCTGGCGGTTTTCCTACGTTCGATGTACCTCTCACGATATCCCGCACGTTTCTGCCGTACTGCATTGATGTGGTATGATCGGAGCGAGTTTGTCCAGATATCTCTCCGGCAAGCTTCGAATGGTCTGTGTGAGTGTATTTAGCGAAAGGTGCTTCGCTTCTGAACACGAACGGAAGATAGAAAGAGACCGAACGAGAGGCCGACGTTTTGTTTTAGCGGAGAGATGGGTTTTTGTACGGTTTCAGGTAGACGCAGGAGATATCAGCGATGGGTTATGTCTCGATTCTGTTTTGTAGATTTGGGATGGACATGTCGGAATTTTGTTTTTAATCTTGAGTTTTTTTTCCTGCAAATTGAAAAGCAAAAGAAAAAAGATGCACCACCAAAAGGTTTGAAGCCATTAGAAGCAACGACGTCTAAATGCTTCGTGAAAAACTTTTCCAGGAAGTAAGATTTCTATATATCAAAGATATCTATCTGTGCTTTTTACAATGTCAAGTATACTATGCACCTACTCAAATACAAATTCAATTTGGATATCAAAAAATTTTCATCGAAAAAGAAGTAGAAGAAGAAACACTATCTTAAAAGAGTAATCAGAACTAATGAAAGAAAAAAAAGGCTAGGATAATCTGTAAGTTTTTCAGGTTTAACAAGAAAACATAACCTGAAACGTGGAATAATTATAAAATTGCTTGAAAATAGGTACCTAATAAGAGAACTTACAATTAGAAGGCTCAGAAAAGTTAGCTTAAGCCCCAACCTCCTGAGTTACGGTTCGTCAAACCTCGTAATTTCTGCGAGAGGGTATTTCTAGTAACGTCAAAGAGACGCAAACCAATTGCAGCGCAATCTCTATTAGCTATCTCCATGCTTCTTCCTCTTCGGGTGATCACAAGTGAAGGAGGTTTTGACAGCTCTATAATAGTAGATTAGACATTATAAACATTACAATGATGCAGTCAAAACCTAGAAGCTCTCATAATAGAGAGACATCATAAAGCCTATCAATTTTCATGATAGCTCTCCTAAGTGGACACGTTCACCAGTTTTCTCACCAGATCCTTTGCTATATATCGCAATTGGTCGGAGAAACACTTTGTGGAAGATTGACACTTGACAGCTCTAGATTGAATACGCTGATGCTCATTAAAAAGTCCGTCTATTAGTATCTAAAGTCATTCCCAGACATTAAACGTGTGACTCCTAAAGTAATGATTGGCAATAATATATTTGATCGCATTGGTGCTGAAACTGCTTTTGTAGGCTTAAATTAGGAGTGCTTTTCAGTGTTTGAAGCATTTTATAAAATGTGTTAAACCTTCAGTGTTGATAATCCTGAAACGTATCTGAGCAATGAAGCAGTAAATTTAGTTTCTAATTCTGATGTATGTACTTAATTCTGGTTCTTACAAAACTTTGAATTCCCTGGTGGTACCGGAAAAAATGTTTGGAACATATTCAATTTGGTATTGATTGTGGTATGATTTTGTTTTTAAGATTGTCTTTTCAATTTGTAGTGATACCATTGAAAATTGTGAACATATCGATTAGTTATTAATTCGAGCGAAAGTAATTTATGCATTTGAAGCAGTACTAAACAACAACGACCATATGAGTTTAAAATATTACCTCCTATCAAAGAAAGGTGAGTAGACGTATGTATAATAGCAAAAAAGCCTATCGTTACCCGTCCATCTTCTGTGTAAAAGACAAGCTCTATCGACCGCTATACATAGTGAAGCAAGTGTGGCGCCAGTCATGCCCTACCTTCCAAGAACTGTTTGGCGTCGACATTGCTTGTCCCGGCGCGACGCTATTACCACCACAGCCAAAACGACGACGGCTTGTACGGCTTCTCTTTTTATTTATATAGGTCAGTTTTTGATTATTATTTTAATGCCCGCCTACATGCATATATCCCAGGGGAATTTAGCCTGGATTATGTAAGGAATTTGTATGTTTATAAATACACGTAGATTCCGGATAATTTAACAAATTCCGTCTTGTTATCGTTTCCTTAAAATCAATTTTGTACGTATTTAACCAATTAACGTGTATGCCAGATTATTTAGTGTATAAGTGTAGTATTTGCTGGGCCTCTCAATCACTTGCGTTATCTTATCACTGCCATTGTATGAAATACGCATTTCATATATGTACACTTCGTGAAACCTATTCAGTACGCATACAACGCCCAATTGGAAACCTACCTTTTTTTAATGACATGATTTCAAGGTGGTGTATCGTTCGTAACCACTTCCACCTTTTAAACTGCAAGCTCCGAATGATTAAGTTTTTCTAAGCGTGTGAGTGTTGACCACAAATATTAGATATTTACAGGAAAACGGTTAATAGTCGTAGATAGATGATAAAATGATTGTAGCTTTTTTAAATTAATTAGCTCTGAGGATCCCTAATACTCAAGGGCTATCATAACTAGCAGATTGATCAAAAATATTATTAAAAACAAGTTAGAAGGTCAGCATAACAACTGCTTGTGCCACTAAGAAGAGAGCAGCTTCTTAAATCAATTGGGAAACAGACAAACTCTTGTATCGGTGAAACAGAACTGCACACAAATATTGAGTTATTTTAATATCAAAAAAGAGACAACTGTTCTTATAGAATTATCAAAGAATTGTTTATAGTGGTGTTGCACAAATTCCGGCTGCATACGTATTAGAGAAAATAAGGAATTTCTTTTAGCTGATGATGAAGAAATGTACATGGAGAAATCATTTAGTTTCTAGCTGGTTAATCTGCACCAATAATAGCACAAACATACTTTATCTCTACCCAAACCGTTTTTTCCAATTGTTCTAGGATTTCCTACTTTACCACGTCTTCACCAACCTAAGTATTGCAATGAACTTAACGATAATATTATTTAATTTTGTTTCACATTATTTCCTTTATAAATTAACATTTAATATTGGCAACAATATCAAAATGCAAGAAGAGACCGTAAAATATTTAACACAGTATTAATATAAGTATATACTAGAATGGGCTCCTCTTAAAAGGTCGGAAATGAATTATGTAATAAATCGTACATTAATAGTACAACCAACATACCAAACATGTGAATAATGCGTTTGTAATTTATAGATTTGTATGACTCATCTTCGTTGTAACGTATATTTTGTCTTCTCTTTTTGTACTGAACGCACAACGGACTACGCACACCTCGGAGAAAAAAAAATAAACACAACGGAAACCGTCAACAGGTACAACCAGATCGAAACACCACAAACTACATCGTTCTTGCATGAACAAAAAAAAAGACGGAATATACTGTTTAAGGTTTAGAAAAATCTAATTCGTTCTACTCCACAATATTGGTATTGTGTTTCGAAAAAGGGAAGTAACAGAAAAAGACAGAATCGAATATAATAATAAAGCTCCTAAGCTCATGCATAAAGATCCCAGGTAAAAACCGTAAACGTAATACATAGAATAATAAAAGAAAGAATATAATACGAATGCTCTAAACCTGCGCTCCTAGCACCTGACATCTATGACTCATTCAATAGCTGGCCGTAGCCGTTCCTCTTTGAATTATTGGCCCTTTTCTTATGTGTTCTTTATCGCAAGTTTCAGATCAGGTGTAACGTGCCGGATACGTAGAAAATACGAACGAAAATGATGGAATTGTGAACTGGTTTTGCTATATTTATTAACGTGGCTACAGAGACCGATCCCTTTACCAGTTATTTGCGATGTTAATACGATTTAGTTACGCTTTAGAACTGTCAAAAATTTAGAAACTTATGTCGAATACATTTAAGATCTCGTAGAAGATGTGACATTTCTCAGTTAGATTTTTTACCTTGATTGCTTTTTTTTGTTATAAATTTTTCATGACAAATTTTTCAGGGACAACTTTTTTCAAGTACAACGTGTACGAACTATTGTAAAAGATTTTTCAGTCACATTTTTTTCCAATATATGACCGGAAGCTTTGCTGAAATAATTAATTATTTGAGTCTGAAAATTTTCTAGCATTTTCTAATCTGTAAGTTTATATTTTTGAAAATTTTCCAATCAATCACTTGTATGGATAACAATAGCTTTTGTCACAATTTTGAGCCAAAAATGTTCAATTTAATCTATTTTTTTCAGGCAGAAATCGCGGAATTACAAGTTTTAATTAAACATTTTTCTTCTCCGACATCTTTCAGTCATAACAAATAAGGTTTCCAATAAACAAATTTTTCAGATACACATTTATTTTTTCACAAACTTTCAGTAGATTTATAAAATCATTGCACTAAATTGTGCTGAATGATAATAGGGAAACGCCAAGCGATCACAGATTTAAACTTCTGCTGTACCTACACTTAATGCTCAATTAGTTTCTAATTACAAAATTTGTGGTATCTATAAATTTTTCACGCTTCAATAAATTAAAAACAAAGATACCAATTAAAACCAATCATTTCTAAATTAACTTAATTCCATTAGAGGCAACCTCGTAGCTCAAACAAAGCCTTACCTAAATCTTCCCTTAAAAAAAAAACATTTGCCTTACGTAACTCTATTCTACTTCTAGGAACTATCAACTACATCGAATCCAAACTTCAGTTCCTTTTACTACTAACATTAAATCGTTGTATGTAGACGCACAGACATGCACACACACACACACACAATCAACGACAAGGAGAAAAACATTTCCAGGAACCGGCCTCTCGTCTTTGTGCAGATCATAACTTATAGACGAAATTCGCTGAACCTCGCACACCAATTTGGACTTCTTCGGGGCATGCGTCCTCGGGTCTTTGAGAATGGTAAACGATTCGTGTGGGCGTTCTACGAAGGTTCTACGCAATTCGCCGGGGTTGTGGGTGGTAGAGATCGTTTCGTCGGCCGCTGACATTTTCGGGGGCGACTGAAAAACAGGAACGGATTTCTTGGAATTTGTCCCCGCAGCAAGGTCCTGATCGATAGTGGTAGAGTTACGTGTATACATATATCGAAGAAAATGGACGCGTCTTATTAGAAGTGCTATAGAGTTCAATTAAATCGTTTTCAAATTTATTATTTAGAAATAAATAATAAAAAAGATCGTTTCAAAGCAATTCAAGCAATGAAAAGGTGCAGGCTTCAGCTTATATTATATAGCCTATTGTGTATTGCTCCAAATGCATTCAAAATGTATGATCTTGTATCTTGTACGGCAAACCAACAAGAAGAAGATTAACAATCAACTTCTTATTTATTTTATCACCCCTCCAGTCAATACTACGCAGAATACAAACAATTATAACAGAAAATTTTGAAAAAGTTTCCATTACATCTCCAGCAGAAGTGCATCCAGTCAAGGCTTTACTTGCCGTCTCTTCTGTGTATTCCTCTTTCTCCTTGTCCTTTGGTTTGTCCTTTTTTTGCCCAGCAGCTTTCGCTTGTTGCTGTTTGTTGTAAGCAGCATGCCTGCAGCTGCCTTCTTTGCTTGTTGGACTTCTTTTCTCTTGTCGCGTCGATCTTTTCTCCACACGTTGTCGGAGGAATGTGGTTCCTTCTTTACGTTGTTCTTGTTGGTCGTATCCGCGACGACTTGTTTCTTGTTTGAAGGCACTGCAACGCTTTCAATATTTTCTTCTATTTGCGCTTCTGCTTGCTTCCATCTGTTTCTGCACTCGGATATCGTATCCACTGCTTCCTCTAACTCCTTCAAGCCGTTCTTGACGTCCATAGAGACGTTCTTCTATCTGCCAATTGCAGCCTTCATTGTTTTAATGACGCTTATACATTTTTCTAGATGTTCTTGGCGACGTCGCATTCTGAAGATTATCTCATTTGTTTCGGAGCCGCAGTGTTCCCGGCTTTTCAGTGGTAAATGCCATCAAATCTGCATATAAGGTCCACTGCTATAGGTGCCCCGTATGTTGTTCCGTCGGATCCTAGCCCAGTTCCTTGAGACCTGACCTTCGCTTCACCAATCCCGGAATACGCGGACGGACTGGAACTCGCTCGGGGCAATGCAGATTCCGACATCTTGCATCCACCACACACTATACCTGATCAGGGCCCGAAGTGGCTGGTTCCTCACAATGCGTCGCGGTTCGTCGTCGGCAAAGCAAGCTCACATCAGCCTATTCCCCAGGCGGATGAGAAGTCCAGTCGGTTCATAGGCACTCTCAGAGTCGCCGCTACGCTTGCCGATCGTACTTGGGAACAGAAAAAAAAGGGAAAGGAAAGAGGAAGGGTATGGGACAGCGGACAGCGGGCGTCACTACCTGTACCGTTTCCGCACACGGTAGCGGCACTGCGGCCGGCCAGACAGTACATTTATCTATATTAAAAATTTTATATAATTTTTTTTAACTATATTAAAAATAAAGCTAATATAACTAATAAACTGATTTAAAAAAGAATTTTATACACATTTCAAAAATTAATAAATCAAAGGTAATCGCACCATCTATCGTTTAGTAGATACATCATCATATTGTAGAGTTCGGTATTTGTCCAACAAAGCATGTGGTTGACAACGTTGGTATACATGCTTAGTGTGATGCTTAGCATATTTGTCACTTGTCAAATCAAAACATAACCTGTGAAAAAAGTTTATATTTTTTGTCTAATTTTTTAAACATGGTCCGACTAAAAAAGAATTATTCGCATAGCAAAGGGGTTTCTTACGAGGTAGGAGTGCAAATTAATGATGCAACAGAAGAAGAAGCAGAAATATCTTTCGGTACTATCACCAACTTAAAAGTATTATATATAGAATTTCAACATCGAACCATGTTATGTCTATATTTAAAAGATTTAGAGCTACTAGAAGACCGTCCTGACCAACCAGTCGATATCCTGAGATTAAAATATAATCTTTTTATAGGTGTTGAATTTTATAACATTAGATTTGGTACCCAGTATAACCGAGAACAATTTCTAGAAATTGTTTTTAGGGACAGGTAAGAAAAAAAAATTATCTAAGGTTTTTATTAGTGTCTCACAAACCACCACGAAAAAAATTCATTCAACCAGTCATTTTTTAATGACTGGTTTTAAAGTAGTATATTATTGTTCTACACTTTTGTATTAATGAAATACTCAATTATGATTTCCATCAATTTTATTCATGACACTTTTTTTTGTAACTATATTATAACAAAAACTATATTGTTACTAACAAAAATATATCAACGCACAGTTTCTTTTAATGAATTAAGCAGCATTCTTACAATTAAAGTTTCGTGTTGTACATTTTTTTATCAACTTTAGGTAATGATGATTTAAATTATTTTATACAAATTGTTATATTTTCATAGATCACAGGATTCTGGACAGTCATCCATCGAGAACTCTATGTCCCATTCAAACACACCTTTGCACAATATCGTTTCGCAAATAAATTAGCTAAATAAATAGAATAAATAGTTCTTTTATTTATTAAATTTCAGCATTACAAAACAGCGTTTTAGCCTCCATTGGATTTTTTAACCTTCTTCAATATTCAGGAAAAAGACACAATTCTAAATATTATTTTCAATAAAAATACTAAGCTATAGCAAAAATATAGATCACGATGATAAAATATACTGTATAAATCTACAGGGCTCTCTCATAGATACCGCTACAAAAATAAATAACTGATTCTAAAACTAAATTTTTGGAGGATTAGAGAAGTTGCAAAAATGAGACCTCTTTGGGTCTAAAAAAACTATTTTTTTTTATTTGAATCAAAACGTATTGGCCCAGAACTGGTAAATTGACATCTACCCACCCATTTAACAATATATTTATAGGGAATAGAATTTGACACTTAGGACAACGAGAAATATAAAATTCTAGATGTGACCGTATTCTTTTTTTTCGGTGGGGGTTTTTTTTTTAATATTTTATTTTGGTTTGTTTGCATTTTAGTAAAATTTAAAAACAAATCAGCAGAAGAACAGTGGGCTAAGTATAATGTATAAATTTTACTCGATTACACTTAAAAATGGACGTCATTTAAGGGAGGTTTTAATTTTGGCTTTCGCATCGTAATTGAACAAAAATTTTTTGGATTTATATTTTACATAATTGTATCTTAATATGTTTTACTTTTCTTTGAAATACACCCTGTATATAAAAATGGAGCCAAACGACGGAAAATAAAAACCACTCACACTTTGTCATTTTACTCTTTATTTCTCCAATTTGAACCAACAAAAATATGCATGTATGTATAACATAAATCTTAAATTATATCCACATATTCGATAATCGTATAATCATTAGTAAGGCCTATTTATATATTATCAATAATCTGTACATAAATTCCTTTCAACAAACATATTATTTGACCAGAAAACATCATAAAATTATCGTGTAGAAGAACAAAATAAATACGTAAAAATCTGAAGAAATCCATTATAAAGTTGTCCAGGAATAGAACGAATACTTTCATACTCTAAGATTTGAAACGCGAAATTTACACGGAATAAGTTAATTCAATTAAAACAGAATTTATTCCGCGCAACCTCCAGCATTTCGAACATAATACTTCCAAAATGATAAAAACGCAAGTGATAAAGTATTGGTATACTATTCATTTTTTTTATTTTGTGAAGAAAAGCACTAAATATTAATATATTAATTTTATTGTGAGTTTTTTTGTATCTCCTAACATGTCTGAAAATGTCCTTAATTCAGCTTATTTAGAAAAAATATTGAATCTAGGATGTTTGCACACAAGTTTCAGAAATATAAAAAATCCGCAATACACGTTGATGTTCATATATATTTATATATTATATTAATATAATTTTATGAATGTTCATTCGTCTTTAGGTACCAAAGCAGTGTTTTTTTATTAATTATTTTCTATTATAATAATTATAATAGGTACTTAATAATAATAATAATCCTCTGTATATATAATGACGTTTATATTGTTATTATTATTTTTTAATACAATTATAATTATTTTGTATACAGTCTTTACAGGTTTTTTTATGTGATGATAAGTTCAAAATAGCCCCATGTCTAATTTATTATAAAATTGTAAGAAACTGTTCAATAAATTCGTAATTGTAAAAGCAGTCACGTTTCTTTTTTTTGCATTTTTGGCAACGCGAATATTTTTAAAATTTTATAATACGTTTTTCGATGTAAATTAAACTCGTTTGTAATTGTCTATTGCTGTTTTGATTGTAAAGCGGATGCGACAAGCTTCTTAAATTTGAAAATCAGCACTCCTACACACTCCTAGATCCTCTCGTTTCCGTTAATCGATACATAAAGTGTAATTGTGTACGCGATTTAAAACCAGGAAGCTAACATTTTATAAATTTAATTCATCTCACAAATTACGGATATGTAACGATTATTTTAACACATTGTTTTCTCCCAAACTAGACCTAAACACATCCCTAAAACGCGTGTATCATGAGGCTATTTCTTAAACCCACTACATGTTAGATTATTTTCTTTTTACAATAGCATTACATAACTTACTTGATGTGAGGATTTTGTTCAAAATTTTATTTATTTATTATTTTCTTTGTTTTTGACATATCCAACACACAGACCACAGAGTTTTCCTTATTGTTATTTTGAATTTAATCCATGCTCATAATATTAGATATTACGTTGCTCTTACCTTATATAATAATATGTACAGATACAGGTTTCTTTTTACATTTCCTTTTATTTTATTCCATAATATCCACACATTTAACGATATATTTATAGCGAATAGAATTTGACACTTAGGACAACGAGAAATATAAAATTCTAGGTGTGACCGTATTCCTCTTTTTTGGTGTTTTTTTTAATATTTTATTTTGGTTTGTTTGCATTTTAGTAAAATTTAAAAACAAATCAGCAGAAGAATAGTGGGCTAAGTATATTGCAAGAAATTTTACTACACCTAAAATGAACGCCATTTTAATGCACCTTTTGCAAATAAGTATTCGTTTAAAATTTTCAGTTTATAAGCTTCACAAAAATTAGTGTTTAAAAAAAAACATATTTTAAAAGAAACAGAGTAATTCTATTTGAAATCAGCAAGTTGATACGCATTTCCGGTGTAACCTGAGAAAGCAGGAATCTATAAATGTTTTTAATGTTGGTATGAATTTATAAAAATAAGTGGTTATAATTTCTATTAACTACGGGTTCGTTTCGTCGTTTTGTTAATAAATAAATAACATGCGAGTAATTCACCGCATAGGCACAGCTGTTAAATTAGTTGCATATTTATTTCAAATGTTGTTAGTATATATCAATAAGTGCAGCACATATTTTTACAAACTTTGGCATTGAAATAGATTTAATTTTATTATATTTATTAAAAACTTACAAACATTCAAAATACGTTAAATAAATTAAACAAAATTGAATACAGTCACAGCTAAAAACATAATTGCAGTATTTCCTGAAAAAAAGAACGTCGAAACTTGTTAAAAAGGAGTTGCAATATCCTCTTTCAATCCCTCTTGAATACAATTCTATCAACAGAAATATCTCAGTTGGCTAATATAGCTGTCAATATGCTAATTATATGATATGCTCCTTGATACTAATTCACCCAATATATGAAATTGTTTTCCGTCTCCTTCAGAGTAGATAAAAAAAGACTATTGAGAAACTATTCTACTACTAAGTGAGACAAAATTTAATTTTTTTGCTCACTCAATGCGATGTTTCGTTGCTTTACTTCGACAATCATGCAGAAAAGCAGTTACAACGAAATTACAGCGACTGCTTCGAAACTTTTTTTGTTTTTGTAACAGTACTGATGCAGTTGGAATTTTGAAACAATTATTTCAAAATTGAGTATTACCTACCTACCACAACCGAGCTTAATTCGTCGTAAGTGCATATGCATACAAAATATCTGTGTTCATAAAATTAAATTCACATTTCACTACCAACGTTTGCATTTTGACTTTCTTTCTCACTCTGTATATCGAACAACGATCTTTCATATCTTAGAAACATTTTTCAATCATGTTCAAACCCTGTACTGATCATATACAATCTGGTCGATTAAAATAAAATTTAATTACATAATGGCGTTCATTTTATCGTAATATCAATCTAAAATCAACCCAATCTATCTCAGTTTTTATCATTTGGTTGCAAATTATTTATTCCAAACAAAAACCAATTTTATTTTCGGAAGCACTGCAGTGATAATATCTTGTAAAAACAATTAAACAAACTGAAAAAATTATAAATAAAAAAAGGGTATAACCACAAAAAAAAATCCTATGGATTTTTTATAACAATTTTAATGGGCAACATCAGAAAGCTTTTCATACAACTCAGAAAAAAAATCATATTTATAAATAATAACGTGCAGGGATGTCAAGAATTTAAATATTTTTCCACTTCAAAAAATGTTTTTTTTTGGACTTTAGATGCTATATTTTCTAATTTATAAATCTAAATAATTATATATATATAAAAATCAGTTTAAGGTGACGAAATATGTACATTCGCAAATAAAGAAGGAAGTTAGGAAAATTCACGTCAGAACTCAAAAGGAATCCATCACCTTAAATTGCATTGTATTTATACATGATATATGTATATATAACATATATTTATTTATTTTTATGTTATATCACCGATTATATTATTTACTATATTTTATTAAATTAAAAATTAGACTAGAATTAAGGGAAAAATTAAAATATTACAGGATTAAAAAAAAGGGCGAGAGGAAAAGGAGAACGTCATCTAAAATCCACTTTTACATATATAAAAAGAAAAGGAAAATAAAACAAATGAGAACATATAGAACAGAAATCTTTAAACAGGAAGCTCTGTACAAACAATAAATTGCTATGTTATAATAATTACATGAGGGCGGGGGTTCAGATTCTAGAAATAATAAAGATATACATACAAGATTAAAATTAAATCTACAGAAAAAAAATAAAAAAAAAGAGACAAGGAGCTAAGCAGGTTTAAAATGTATGTTTTTTTAAATTAATTTATTTAATGTTATACACAGGATGATCGTATTGGGATGGAATACATTTTATGTTAGTAAATTTATATCGAAACTACACCAAAAATAGCTACCTCCATTTTCATTAAAATGTTTTTTAATTTTATTAGAAACTAAAAAAATATTTAGATCATCCTGTATGTAAAAAGCATATACTATTATGTACACATCCCTGCATCAACAAACAGATATTAATAATAATAATTGTGGTAGGTAAAAGAAAAGTTCTTGCACACAAAACGAAATGAAAATAAAGTAATAATAATAATAATAATAAACATAGCAAAAAACAATTGTAACTATATATTTATATGTTTCATAGAGACTTAAAATGTGCCTTTTTTTGCTATTTTGAATTCTTGAAACACACCCAACTTCTGCACAAAAAAACGTAATAGGTTACGTGCGGATTGTCGCTAAATCTATTATATAATAATAATATTAATAATAAAAAAACATGTCACTTAATTTCTTTCTCAGTATGTATGTATATAGCAATAATAATAATAATGCAATTTAGGTATGTCAGTTCTCTTGTGAAGTTTAGAGAAATTCCGAGATGTCATCATGAAATTAAAAAAAAATGAAACGTGTATTTCGTCAAATAGTATCATTTGATCATTAATTTTTGCGAGATATACAAAGTTGTGCCCCCTGTATATCACTTTAATTAGTCAGCGTAAAAGATGCTAAAAAGACGAAATAATCATAGAACAGATACAGAGAAGAAATATTAACAATCTCGTGACGTTAACACGATGAACCTGGTACTATTGTGTCCCTTTTTATTCAGGGACAAAAAAAAGAATTAGTTGAGTATATAAAGTTAATAATGTATATTTATCATTTTTTTTTCAAAATAACAACCCCATCATCTCAACGATAAAAAATATATAAAAGAAGCTAGGGAGTGCATGCATCTCATCTAAAACGTCTCGCCGACAGTATACTTAATCAATACAATTCCATAACTGATATTTCAGTTTTCTTGCGATGAAAAATTGCGTTTTGCATCTTCAACATTCAGCGTCCTCCTTACCCCAACGATAAAAACACATAAAAAAGGGGTTGAGCGTGTGATACTTCTTTTAAAACGTCTCTTTATTGGGTTTATTTTAGTATATAGCGACATTCAAAAGTACAAGACTCTATGTTAACGTCAGAGTTTCCGAGTTTATTCTAAATGTTCGTATAATTAATTAATAATTATAAATCAGCTAACAGTCTTAAAAAATAATAACTTACAAATATACCGATAACTGAAAAAAAGAAACAGCCGCATAGGTTGCTCAGGTTCAAAACAACGTAAATGATTCATTATATATTACATAATAATAATATACACAAAAAATCTACAGGTGATATCTCCCATCTAAGAATGTAATATTGCAGTTACATCTATATAATATAATTTTTAGCTAAATATATAGCGTGTTCCATTTTAATTCTACCATATTTATACAAAATCAATGTTTTTGGCGTTTTTGGCATACTCGCTATACATAGATTTTTACTAATAAAGAATTTTGCTAACCTTACGAGTAATATTACAACCTTAAACAACCGGATCACCCTCTCAAGTATATATCTATTTATATATATATGTCTATGTGTATCCGCACTTCATACAAGCATCAAGGGTAGTTTTTTATATACTAAAAACCAAAAAAATTTTCGTTTATTTACATACACAGCCTATATATGTAAGAATACATCATTGAATGTAACAATATGAATGGTAATTTGTAAAATAATTTCGATCTTGATGGCTTTCCGCTAAAATACGGAGCGAATTATTAAAACAAATTTAAAAAAAAATGATAAAAACGAATTTGATTATACAGAACGGTTAATATTTGACAATACTAATCACCCTGTATATTCAAATTTAATTTAATAATCTTTTCGTCATTTATCACTCAATAAAATATTAAAATAGTGAAAATCCGTAATTAAATAAGATTTATTACACTGATATTATTATTTTGGCTGTCTCTGAATCGGATAACATTTAAAGACAATTTGTATCGAAGAAGACGCAACACGATATGATAATTCTAATAAATATTAACTGTATCGTATTGAGACGGAAAAAGTAGAAGCAAGCAAAGCCGTTCCTGATATTTGTTGTCATTAAAAGAAAAAAATACTTAAAATAATTCGTTTATTATGAGTTTTTCCCCTAATATTTATTTATAAACAAGCGAATAGTCGGTTGGGATACTACTACATACAGGAAGTGTTAACACTATAAAAATTTGAATCGAATATCAAAATTTTAGAAAAAAATTAAAATTAATTCGATTAAAATAATTAAATTAAAAAATACTCTTTTTACACACCCTGTATATATAATATATATCAAGCAGGCAATAAACATATTTTATATATTATACATTGTTCTTTACATAAATAGTCCCCTTCTAATTTTTATTCCATTTATTTTTTTTTTAGTTTAGATGTTTATTAAACGAGGGGTACACAACAACAATTATACATATATTTAGCAGGTAACAAAAACGTTACTTTCAGATATTAACCCCACCATTTACATACTGCTAATTCAATGATTAACCTAGATTAATTTTTTTTATTAATTTTATTTTTACAACTATGATGCATAAATATTAAAATTAGAGCAGATTTTCGCTTTTTTAATTTTTTCCTTTTCGCTAAATTGCAATAATTACACTAATTTCTTTTTTTAAACTTATTTAAATTTATTAATTTTTTCTGTATAATCCACATTGGTCATCTGGCATTAATAAAAATTATATCAACATTAGCTTACACACTATACAAGATTGTTTTCTCCTGTTCTCTTTCTAATGCCAATATTATTTAAAGTGTACAATTCTCTTTTATTGTGTAAAAAATGTGTCTCTATAAAGAGTGGTGTCAGAAGCTGTCGAAACTCATGGACCTGAGCAACTTTAGGACTGGTGCACTAAATTTAAAAAAAGAAGAAAGAAAAAACCCAACAATAACATACGCTAGACCTATTTTCCCTTTATACAGCTTATACAATAATATTTATAAATTGGTAATTATGTGTCAAAAAATAATAACTTTTAACTCCTTTAGTAGTCTGTACAACATGTTTGACTGACGCACCGCCCAAAAAGCTTTGATTTAAGACAGTCTATGACACAGTTTTGCGTGTATCTCCTTATTAGTTATATGTTCGGTATATATAGGGCGATCGCAATTTACATCCATATCGAAATCACCCTGTATATATTACATATACATACAAGAATATATTTTAAGGGGAACGTCAGTAATGAGGCACTTCTTCCTTGCATTTATTATATACAGAGTTAAAACTCGCAATTAGGCCCGATATCACGTTAATCGCATAGTTTTTCGACGGGAGGAATTGGCGGAAAAATATTAAAATAGAAGAATTTCATTGTCCAGATTTTTTTTCTGTTACACGAATGAAATTTAATTTAAAATATAGTTAGGAGTCACGATTCATCAATGTTTCCATTTTAATGTAACCAATCCCTCAATGTATATCATCTTCGATAGAATTGGAACCCTTTCATCTAATATTTTTAATAATTCCGATAAATTGGTTGATAAAAATTCATTAAAACGTAAGAATTTTAATTAGAAGACTCGGTAGAATCCGGGCCCTTTTGTATTATATTTTTATCTTTTTTTTACTATTTTATTATATGTAAGAAAGAAAAACCTCACTACTAGCGGCAGCTTAACATAATACTACGAAACCTAGATGCGTCGGGCGTCTCCTATTTTTTTACCGCAAATAAATGAAACATTTCGTATTTTATCAAATAAATATCTCCCAAGCACCATATAACAATAAATAAATACAAATTTGAGAGCGATAATAATTAGTAATAATTACATATTGAAAAATCACAAAAAAATCCACGGGGTGTAATAATTATATGGTTATCTTTTTCTATTAATAACAAATTAATATGTTTTGTTCTTATTGTTTGATGGTAGTAGTATGTAGTACATTTTTTTTTGAAGAAGTAGTAGGTAATAATGGTACAATAGCACATAATATTGAAGTAGATAATAGTAAGGGTAAGCTTTTCTTTTATATTTCATGTCCTTGTTTATTTTTGCACACAAGTAGAGTTTTACCGTTTAGTTCGGGTTAATGCGTCACCAATCTTCAACATTGTCCGAATCATCACCCTTTGAGAAGGCAACAAACGAGACGTGCGCTCAAAAAGGCCTATCACAGACGCACGCGCAAGCTTGGCCGCTTAAAATAAAAGAAGAAACGCCCTCTCTCTCTCGTTCGCTCGCTCAAACGTAACCATCCATTGTACAGCACTATTTTTTTTCTTCATATTTTCTTTTTTAAACATATATCAATTATTTATAATAATTATAGTGTATATATCTCGAGTTAGGAACATATGACTCGCGCAAAAAAATTAAGTGAAATTAAAAATGTACATGTATACACCTAAATGCCAGGTTCAGGCAGTATTGTCTAGTCCTCTCTCTCCCTCAATAATTTTTCCAATTTTTTATCGCTTTTACTTATTCATATTACATTATTTCTCATTTTAATTATTATTTTTTTTAATATATATTCTTATTAGGGGGACACACATCACTTCCTCTCATTTACCTCAACATTACCGATTTAATTTTTAAACGTGTGTTTGTGTAGTATCTTCCTTCCTTGTCATTAACGTGTTTTACTCTATTTCCTATTCCTGATTTTTTTTGTTTTAATTTACAAAAAACGCCCCCACTTTATCTCGCAAAACAAGAAACAGTCTGTGTGCATGTGAGACGGCAACAACAACCTATTTTGTTTGTGTGTATTTCTTGATTTCGTTTTGTTTTTTTTTTGTTTCATTTTGTGTAAATCATCCCCAATTTAAAATTTTATCGGCGGAGGCGGCGGCGACGGCGCTTGCGCAAAAGAAATAAAGATACGGCGCACACTATCTGTCCCACAAACACGCGAACCAATCCGCGGCGTTTCCCTGTTGCTACTTCGGTGAACGCGGCGGCGGTACGAAATCGCGCAATTGGGACGTCCTGGCCTCCTGTCGTCTCCGTTGTGGTCGTTCGTAACTCAATCTCGTAGCGCTGCTCCGTACGGGGGGGCCACCCTGTCTCGTCTGGCCGGGATTCTCCTTCGGCTGACCTACATCTGTTAAATTTAATTTATATTAAATTAAATCAATCGTTAATATTTCCGCGTCAGATTTACCTCTAGGTTCCCTAGTATCACGTTGTTGGTCAGCTTGCACTCGGGTAGAAACATTATTTGAGTTGGCAGCATTTGTATTCGGCACCTTATTACTCGACGTTTGACTTTGTTCGTTCGTCAATTTATCCTGTTTAGCCTGTTTCTCTTTTTGTTCTTTGTGGTGTTGAGCTACTTGCGCGTAACTCATCCGAGGTGGGTTATTATTAGGAATATCCTTCGAACGCAATCAATCGGATCAAATAAAATTAAAAAAACAAAATATTAAACTTACAGGAGGTGGCGGCGTCGGCGGCTGTTTGGGCGGGTCCGTACGCGATTCCTGGCGGTGCAGTACCTGTCCGTGGGACATGTGATTCCGCGTAATAGAACTGGCTACCACCTGTACTGGTCTAGAGGGCGCTTCGGAAGCCATTTCCGTCGTCATAGTAGCGGCGTTAGTCGTTGTAGGGCAAGGTGCTTCCAGATCGCCGTTTAACAGAACGTCGTCGGTTTTCGTCGACTTATCCGCCATCGTGCATTTTGTCGAAATTGCAGGAACTAATCTGTGGGTGGTGTAAAGAAAATTGAAATTGTTATAAATATATTGTGGATTAAACTTGAAAAAAATTGCAAAAATTTGGAAATAATCCAGCTTAAACATTCTTAGTGGGAGGACGTAGAGTTTAAAGAGATTTGTTGATTACGTGATCACAGTAGTTATAAACATGTTAAACGTCGCCTACTTATTAATCTGTTGCCCTTAAACATAATCTTAAATATGGAAAATTGTCGTAGATATCATGTACTCGCTGTTTAATTCAAAAACTACATTACTGTCTTCGTGGCCACAAAATGTTACTTTCGCTATACCTAATGTATCGCTGAACTAAGAAGCAGCAAGTTATTTTTGCCAATACAACTGTACAGTAGCACATAGCATACACATGTTAGGTATCGACCGCTCCCAGATGTTCACACGGTATACCGCCAACACAAAGATTTCCGTTTTTCTCCGAAGCTCTTAAAGAAAGCAGCATGATATATACTTATCAGTAAATTGCAATAAAAAAATCGAATATTTACAGCTAACTCATCTTCCTACAAAAAGCGTATCAGTTTTAAATTCTTTTCGCAGATAAAGTTTCTCCTGCATTTGCATTTTTTATTATTAAGAATGTCATTGTTACCCGTTCAAAAAATCCCTGGCGATACTTATGCATCTAATATTATTTTAAACACAAACAATAAATTGCCATTAAGATAATTTAGTAGAAAGTCAGTAAGCACGCATTATCGCAGCAAAACCGACCTGCATATCTAATCTCTTCAATTATTGTTTTACATTTATAATATACAGAAATATAATTCATAACATAAACTGCGATACGTCAGCAAAATAATTCGGGGAATCCTACTCAGTATAATAGCATCACTTAATCCATAACTTTAAACACACTACCGTTTAAAATAATTCGAACTCTGGCATTTACAAACCCCCCTTTGTACACCAAAAATCGCCATTTTTAATACCATTTCATCGATAAAAAAAAAAAAACTTACTTGTCGGGAGAACTAGGCGGAGTTAACGTAATGATACCGCTAAGCTGAAAGTTTCCATTTCCGGTGGCCACGTCTTTCGTCAGTTCAGCGACGTTCGGTATAGAACTTTGTCTCGTGTGACCGCTCTGGGTGCTCTGACACGTCTGTTGGGGCGAAGTAGCCCGAGGTGATGAAGGATTGCTACCGCCCTCTTTCCCTTTGCTGCCTTTCACCGTCCCTTTGACGACGTCAGCCAACCTGCTCTCGCCCCAATGGCTTTGATTCTGCTGCTCCACCTGAGGAATGTGGTGGACCGGTTCTAAATTGACGACGTTCGTTTGCGTCGTCTGTTTATTAATTGCAGTCGTCGCTCCTCCGTCGAGACCTTCAAAATAAATAAATCGAGTTATAATTTTTTTGGAGTTGGCGATTTTCGACATTTTCGTACCAGGTAAGGGAGGGAAAGCAGAATCTTCTAGATCGAACTGTGGTCCTCGATTGATCACAGCATCTTTTTGAGGTTGAGCGTTACCGGAACCGTCCTCTTCTTTTCTTTTACGTCTGTGTCTAGGAGGTAACTGCTCTTTAGATGCTGGGGGAAGCACCGGCCGGAATGCTTCTCCAACATCCTGATGAACCGAAGCGGACGTCATCGTTACACCTACTGTTCAATGATGTTACATTTAATACCACTAATCTGGTGTGTTGGGACGAGGAACGACTTACCTGTACTATTTACGTGTGTATCTTCGTGGTGAGCGTGCGTAGTTCTAGCGGGTGCTTCCCCGCTCAAGGGCGGCAAAGATTTAGAACCTGAATTGTTAGATTTCGTCGCGGATTGCGGCGATTGCGTACCAGCCGTGCTATTCGACGAATTCTGTCTAGATGTCTGACTATTACTGCCAGACTGTGACGTTCCCTGTGCTGTACTATTGTTATCCGATTGTGATGTCGGTTTTGATTGTTTACGCGGTCTTGTTGTCGACCTATACTGGGGTTTAAACTGTGGGGCTAATCCGTTCACTTGGAACACGCTGCTTATGTCGTAGTATGGTCCACCTGTGTAACACGCTTGCACGACAGATGTGTAAAATTGCTGTTGCTGGTAAGGCTAGATTAGAATGAAATCGCCTATATGAGGATCACGAAGAGACTGATAACGACTTGAGAAATGCGTTTAAAGGTAAGTTTACATTTGCTTCAGATTCAAAACGTCAGATAATTTGTAATCGTACCTTCAAAATAAGCGCAAAAAATCGGACTTCACTTACATAAATTTGTACTTGATTCGCATACGTCACCGACTGTCCAGGAGTATTATTAGGATAGATGAACCTCTGTTGTCCAGGTGGGTAGGCTGCCGGATCATAAACAGCCGGCGGCGGAGTCAACCGGAAGCCGTTCTTGATTGGGGCCACCGCCGGTATAGGTAGTCGGTTCATCGGCTTCGCCTTGATCCTAGCCATTATCGGCTTACCTTGGAACTCGCACACCTCCTCCCTCAAGTACTTGTAAGCCCGCTGAGCATCCTCGTCCGATTCGAACGTAACATACCACGAACTGTTGTGAGCAAACTCGCACGATATAAAACGCGGACAGTTCTCCCCGGAAAATAAATCCTAAATATAAACATTAGAATCAATATATCGCGCGGTTACATTCAAAACATCCTGCATTACCTTCACTTCTTCGATGGGGGTATTCTCCGGGATCTCCCTTAAAATCACGATACACCTCTTGTGATTCGGTCGCACTTTCATGCCCTCCTCGTCAACCTGTACGTTCGGCGATTCCTTTAACACTTGCGTGATGAGCTTTATATCTTTGGTAAGCTTTTTAACCTGATTAAAATTTGCCACCGTCCAAATGGGCACGTACTGATCGTTGTCCATTTGCGACAGGAGGTACGTGTCATTCGCTAAATTTTCTCTATAGGATGAAAAAAAAAAACAATGTTAATGCGTATGTACTAAATTTTTAACAAAAAAATAAATAAAAAAGGTCCTAAATTGTACACCAGAAATAGTCCGAACGCAAGTACGGTTTTTTTTATGGATCAATTGGTCGTAGATTAAATTTCGACCAACTAGATCAGATCGCTACGAATGATTGAATCTGTTAGCCGGAATGTCAGGAAATTTGTCTATACTATACATGACAGTTGACAACACTGACTAGTAGGTAAATTACACCTCTGTCAAGTTGACGTTGTATTTGGGCTTTATGGAAAGCGACAAGCGACAAGGTAGTAAAAACCTAAAAGAGTTTGGTGTAAAATTTTATCACTAAAGTGCGTTTTGAATTGGTGGCAGTTGTTGACGCAGTGTTTACAGAATTATGAAAAACTTGTTGGAATCCTAACAGAACTACCCTCTCCCTCTTTCTCCTTCCCTGTTGGACAGATTCGCCCGAAAAAGTGAATGTTAGGGTGAAATGGTGTCCAAGAAGCTAGACAAGTCACTGTCATCCTTAAAAATCGTTTAATCTAGATATTGTTATAGAAAATTATATTCAAAATGGCTTTTTTTTTACAGAAAACCCTGTGTAATTTTACATTTTTGCTCGATCTGTATCTAAAAGCAACAGAATTGAAGCTACATGAAAAATTCGTAATAGTTACACAATTCTAATGGTGATCCACGTCAGGTCATCTCAGCACACGACTATTCCGCAAATACAGGGTGGCCCACCCATACAGTTTGGTAGAAAAACAAACTAAATCCTATTACAAATACTACCTGGAAAAATAGTATTCCAGTTGTTGCGAGAGCATCTGTTTCAGCTGAGGCAAGGGATAGGCTGGTTGTGCCCCATTGTTGTCGGGCGGTGCTGAGGGAGGTCCGGGGCTCGGTCCCTCAGCCCCCTCTGCTACCCCATTGACAGCGACGTAATCTGGTACGGTGCCGATAGTTGCTGTGATTTCAGGGGTGGTGGAGTACACCGCCCCCGAAGGCAGTTTGCCGACATCCCCATTCATGTACACGTAGCCTTTAAAAAGAATTTTTTTTTTATAAATATGAACCAATATGTACATTATTTTTTTTTTTAATTTTCTAATCCGAATTATTTAGTATGTCTAGACGGGAGGATATCTCTAATTAGCTTCCCAATTAAATAAATTTAATCAAATCTTAAATTGAAATTACTTTTTCAAGAATTGAAGAAGTAAACAAGCTACAGCCTACACAATAATATTGATCCCAATTAGGGATTCCTTGATAATTCGTACTCCCTAATTAATTAATTAGTACGTTTTTAGCTAAAATAATATTTGTGTTGGAATAATCATAACAAAGACAGCTGTATAATAGAAAAATCAATTTTAACAATGTTGTGAAACACAAATACATATCCAGAAATTGACAATGTTAAAGGTATCAAGAGTGACTCAACATAAAAGTATCTCTATATACAAACGAAGTAAAATCACATTCGATTAAAATGAGTCGAAGGGATAACAGAATATTTATTCCATTACATGATAGAATTGATTCAATTTAAATAGAAATAAATATATAAATATGTTAGTTCGAATAAATCCAATGATGTCGCACATTACTTAATATCCCCCCTTTCCATTGATTCGAATACCTATGATTCGCATATAAAAAAATTTGCCCCTCAAGAGTTACACAATCCTTCGATTAGTGTACTATCGAGGGCTGCTTCGAATTAAATCTTAAAATAAAATTGATAAACTTAAAAGTGATGTTAAAGCAGAGTTTTGCGGATAATTGCAGTGAATATAGTAGAGAAATATCGCTTCACAAAAATATTACATACCATGCATGATATATCAAATATGGTGACTGCTCAGGTAGAACTTATAAAACCTAACCTTATTTTAAAAAAGTGATGGGTGGAATATTTGCATCAAGGTCATTTACACTCTAAGTTACAAGTTGGCATTTCGATTTGATCGATTTATATTAAATACGAATTGTAATTTTGTCGTGTATACGTAACGACAAGAAAACCAACAACCGTACGATATCTACAATGTACGTGAAGTGGCTTATTTTCACCGGGTCGACCGAAAAGGTTGACATATATTTGAAGTTTTATGCTCGCACGGAATTACGCCGAATTACGCGATTTAACCGAAAGAATTCTTGCGGATTTATCACCGATTAATGCCGCCTATTAAATGCGTTGAAATTTCTCCTTTTTTTCGACGGGCACGTCGTATCTTCTCCTGACAAATAAATATAGAAAATGACAAACGTACTCAATAGTACCCTAACATTGTGTAGTGTACTTAACGACTGTTAGCCGACATAATTCCACAACAGGTACGTTTTTGGTATATCATCGATTTTGAACGGTGATCCGGGAATTAATTTCGTACCGTCCGATTTCGGTAACAACCCGGAAACCATGTGCCCTATCGTCTCTCGTTTGGCGTATAAATCGGCGAACGGTCTTCAAAACGGGTGGCACAATAAACTAAATTACCCAACTTGGTTCGCAGATGTTTACGATTATTTAATAACCGGTTAACACTTTGCGCACTCAACGTAAGCAATTTGATCAGACGGGTAAATACAAACACTGTGTACTATGAAAATGATCGCTTACCGATTTAGATTACTTTGCAAAACTCAACACAATTTCACACGGAAACTTGCAAAATGGCCGTCGCAGGGCACATGCCACAGAAAACTAATGTTCTGGGAGTAAGACAAGGATCGAACCGCAGAAGTGGTGCTCTCTTTTGTCGAATCGATGAAGTTAATTAGACCGAAGAGGGACATTTGAAAATTGTGAATTATAATTGAATTCGAGGTCGTATCTACATCGTACATACATACGTGTATATATGTACGTTACATAGGTACATAAAAATCTCGCATTTATCAAAAGGCATAAAAAAAGTAGTCCGAAATAGCAGTGTGTTGCTATACAAAAAAGTTGAAACAGGTTTTTACGAAACCGAATATAATAAATATATACAGTGTGGTTCGTTACCGTATGCGTGCATGCATGTACGCTGAAAACAAATTAAAGAAAGAGACTGCTGAAAAAAAGGAGACTAATTAGTAAATTTTAATTTATATTGTTATAAATATAGAACGATTATCTCGATATTGTGTTGATTTAGTTTGTATGATTTGCTGCTACTAAGGTATATACACACATACTCGTATTGTTTTATCGTATGATAAGCAAATAATACAATAATTCTCATTTTGGTTCATTCCTTTGCATTTAATTACTGTTATATTTAGCTCTTGTAATCCCGCGTAAAAAAGCCTAATAAAGCAGTTGATTAAATAAGATAAATTATCAAAATCATTTCTAAAATTGATGGGCATTGCTTTTCTTTTTGATATACATACATATCATAACAGTTTCACATACAGTGCGACCAAAAATTTTTAATTTGCCAATCAGCAATATGTGCTCGTATAGTATTACATATAACTATTAATTAATTGGGCACAATTTAATATTATATACAGGTCTGAAAATCTAATTACCATCAATTATAACGTGTTATTTGTTTGATGCAATTTCGTTCAGAATTCAGAATTGCATTCTTCATTGCATAATCTTCCAATAGGCTCATCCATAGAGATATCAATTCTATATACGTATTTCCTTAGATAGCCTCTTGTGCTTTAAAACGCATACTTCGATATAATACGAAGATAATAATAATTCACATGCAAGGCAATATTATTTATTTATGTGTGGTACAAAGTAGGACCATCTACTGTTCCTTGTAGAATACCAGATAGGATCAACAATCGGTAGGACTTTAACGGTTTCCGACTTGGCTTATTATTTTTAATTTTTAATACATATTTGTATGATATGTACACTATTGCTTAATGATCGTTGAGGTCCATTTATTGAAAATTAAAACCAGATTTATAACAATGCAATGTAATTGTATAACGTTCAATGATTACGGAGGCATTTATAGGTTTCCCATTGTTACACCGACCCGATTACATAAAAATACTTGCATCACATCAAACGTACTGAATTGAAAAATAGCTAATTCATTTTTTGTTATAGGTAATAATCATTATATACAGGGTGGCGAAATTAAGACGAATACATTTTGTTGGTTCTTTAATGTATAGTCGAATTTATAACTGCTGGTGTAAATAACTATTTTGACGACTTGGATTCATCGACAATATTATAATGCAATATTTCAATTATTTCTCTAACTACTACTAAACGGTATCTGTAAAGCGAGAACTCCCTCTGCGTAAACTCCACGCCACAATTACCCGTAACATTTTTGGTGGAGGCGCCGGGTACGACCGATATACGTCAAGTATTAGGTAATAATTCATGAAAATTTCTTAACAGTTGAAGGATGTGGTAACGAAATATTGTTCTTACTACTTGTCAGTGACAATAGAAGTGGTACAGCGTTCTATTTTACGAAATATACTCTTTTATCGCGTTTATCTAAGAAAATACTTACCGTCTACTTGTAACGGATAGACATCCGTGGTTGAAACTGTACGATGATTATCCCAAGATGGATTACGTACATCTGAATCTACATTTTCCGTTTTCGCTTCAAACTCGTCGGCATTGGGGTTGAGAAATGCACTGGTGTTAGCGGTTACCTTAAACGACAAAACGACAACAATCATCTCCTAATTTAGCGTTTTTATATTCGTGTAAGATTCCAACGATAATGTGTGGTAAAATAGTTTTTATTTTACGACTCATTTCAAAGTTTTGAAAAAAAAAATACGTCTGTGGTGTGTATTGAAATTGTGAAGAAATAACCGTCTTTACAATATGACAATAGTCCAAACTGTCCAAAAAAATGCATATAATTTTATATGCGTGTTAAGTGTATTTTGACAACTGACAATGATATGACAATGTTTTGATTGGTTTTGATGGCGACGGTGACCAAATCGACGTTATTTCGCTAATTACACGTCTTAATTCACTAACAATAACTATTATATCTCCTATAGGAGTTGTTAAAGGACTTCTAATTATTATCCTCGCTAAAGAAAATAGTTAGGGTTTCCAAAAAAGATATGATAACACCTGAAATTGTGTTGGACAGCTGTCAAAAATATTTCTAAATTCCTTTAAATCTACATTATGCTCATTGTGACCAAAAATTCAAAATCTAACTAATGCTTTTATTGAACATACCAAGGCTGAAAACTACCGAAAAAATTAAATCAATTCCTAATAAAACCCGCAACCGTATGGGAACGGAACGCATCCCGAAACCTGCGATAAGCCCGATAAAATCGAGTGTTTTATCGATGTTTGCAAACAAGAGAAGCTGCAAAAAAAAACAGATAAATATGCATATATAGAACGTATATGGAATCTCCTCTATAACATCAACAGAGCACAGGCCAAAATAGCACACACGCGATATAATCAATTTCCTATATATCGCATTAATTTTACACAATAGACAGCAGATTCGTGGAATACGTCGCCACAATTTCCCCGAAACACCAATAACATATTCTACAATTTTTACCCCAAAGGTAAACATATATATGTATATGTAGTTGCATCCTGTGTATCTCGGGAGCACAATATGGAATCTCTACCCACGTGTTGCGCGTCGTCTATAAATCTTTACGAAATTTTAAAATCTGTCCGATAAACGGTTATTAGGGGTAAATAGTGAAGATGTACGGTTTAGCAAGAAAGTAAAAAGAACGAAAAAAACCTTTCGTTATCGATCCAACATGGATGGATGAATGATGTGGTGAAATAACAGAAATTATTTAAAAGATGTTTATATTTTTAAAAGATGGCTCGTCTTAAAAGGCGGTAGTAACATAAATATTGATTTGGCAACTGTATAAACACAAATCCTGATGAAATAAAAGAGATTAATTGTTAATATATTTAATCGAGAGGTTTTTGTTTAGATTTTCAAAAAATAATTAAATTAAATAAATATGTCGATTGCGTTCGGAAAAAAAAACAAAATTAAAACAAACTGTCACTTTTGACGTTCCCAACCGGATTTTCCAAATTAAACGCGCGAATTTCGTCACCATATGGTACAGAGCATCTCGCCTTAACATCCTAATAGAGATGGAAGAAGTATATATATACACACAGAATCTTACCTTCTGGATGATATAACATCTGGGGTTGAATGCCGTACAAATATAAGTGCCGTTCGCGTCCAAACAGGCCGCTAAAGGATCGGAATTCGCGTTCTGATTATGTGTCGAGGCTTTACTGCCTCCGATGCCGCCGGTACGGCCCTTCCGTAAGGGCATCGATAGCGCGATGTTGTTGTTTGATGTTGGTGATGATGGTAAGACCGGCGGCCAGCGTTGCTCACGAGCATGGCCGGACCTGTTGAGTCCGGGCGTCGCGATGTTACAGCTGATCGCGAGGCGATGGTGCGGGGGCGGAGGCGCCGACGCCTTGCGGAGAATGCGTCGTTTTACGTCGTCGTCGTGGTGGCGGCGCGTTACGCGCTTCAAGGGATGGTTTCGCGGCCGTATGTGCGTGCGATACGGGCAACTATGCGATTCATGAACAAATTTTACGCGTATTACGCGTTATTTTACGGCACACATGCGTTTTATCGATGTTAATGGTTGCAAATTCTTTATCGCGCAAACACGATAATGATGAATTGACGCTTGATAGTAGTTTTAAGAGCGTGGGACCCCCAGAAATGCAAAGAAAGTCTTTCAATACATTCGAATATTACTTAAAAAAAATAAAATCCTTTCTAAATATTATATTTTTTCAGATTGGACTATTTAATTATTAAAATGCATCTCTAAAATTTTAATATTGATCGGTTTTACGATGTTGAGGAAAATATTTGTATATTTTTGTCAGAAATTAGATCTCAATAATCGAGCAATAACGATGAAAAAGTGTTGCTTTTCGAAAGAGACCGCCAAAAATGTGGTTGATCCACTTCACACAGTGGCGCTGTCATCAGCCAAAAAAGAGAGTGTCTATACAATATAATTTTTGAAAATTTGGCGGTGAGCTTTGTTGCGTTGTTTGGATTAATAAAATATTGTTTTTAATACCTACCAGTAATAATAAGAGTGGCACAGGGCTCTATTCTAGTACCTACAAATCCTATCTCCGTCCAAAATAGGGCTACATTAAAGAAATTAAAAAATTCTTATTTATAAAGTAATATCATTTCAAACTATCAGATTTATGTGCATGAAAAGATTGAGAAATGTATGTTTAATATGTATATCTACTATATAATATTGTTTTTGAGAAGTGTACCGACCTCCCTCAAATCCTCGTTCCCTGGCTTTCACCCCGGGTCGAATTCTACCTTGTTTAAGATAAGCAGTTTAGTGTATGGTAAGCCGTTAGTATAAAAATATTCTTCCGAATATTTTTCATCTCTGTTAGAAAATTAGGGGGTGTTACGTCTGTTACCATCAGTACTGTTATTATAGTGTTGCTAACTTCCTTCAATTTTCGTAAAGTTGAAAGATAATAAGACGAAACAAACATCTAAGCGAAAATATTCAGGTGCGAGACAATATAACAATGCAACAACAGACAGTATACCCACCAGAATTAAATCTGCGCTAAAAGTAGTTGGAAACACCAATTCGAATTAAATTATAAACAAATCTTCTTGTCGCTACTCTTTAATAATCCTATTTAACAGACTAATTGAGTAATACACTTCACCTGGATAAAAACCATCTTTATTTCGGAACATTATGGATATTTAATTCGCTTCTCTTCTTAACATTTAACAGAAACAACATACAAACATACTACATCATTCTAAAAGAAATACTTTACTACAACTACAAAAATAAAGCGCGATACCGACGGCAAAATAATGAACACACATCGTATTTAACATGAAACATTTATTATTATTATTATTACACTATAAAAATACAATGAAATAAAACCACATATCGCACAGTTATCTATTTATTGAGTCCCGTTTAGAACTAAGATTTCGAGTTGTCATCGATTGCAACTAAATAGCGGTGAAATATGATTTTTACCTTTTTTTTTTTTTCGTTTTGTTATTTGTTTTAATTATTATCTTTAATAATTATTTATTTATTGACGATGTTCTTCTTTGCCCTTTTGTCGTTTTTACGTATGATGATCCAGCTGATACTGATGTGTGATAATGATGATGATGATTATTGTTGATGATGACGAGTCGATTCATTAGAAGCCGTGGACCTTAAGCTGGTCCGGCTTCGCCAGTCCACTTTTCGTCAGCCACTGGCAAATATTCTCTCTTTGGTCACCCTGCAGCTGTAGAACCTCTCCGTATTCCGGATGTTCTATTACGGTACCATTGCAGGCAAACTCCTTTAAAAAATTACGCAGAAGCAATAAATTAAAAATTGAAATTTTTTGGTATTTTTGTGGGTTGAAGAGAGTTAGTGTTAAGCAGACAACAACAAAATTTAAATGAGGTCGCCTTATATTCAAACATGAACTAGAATTAAATATCATACAGAGTGTACATTGTGTTGCTTAATATGACCTCATTGCAACAAACAACTTACGACGTCATCAATAAACACAAAGAACACAAAGCAATCGACAATTTCTCACCTTTTTACATGCTCGAACAATTTTCTTCAGGTCATAATCCGATGATAAGCCTTGCACTGTGGTTAAAGTCTTACGACCATTTCGCTGTTGTATTCTTATATGAACAAGTCCGTCCTGAACATCATCGTCTGCACCCTTACTTGCATCAGCAAAGGGGTCTGTAAAATGTCAGAACGGGAGGAAAATTAAAAATTAGGTCGAGGTCAAGGCAGTTATGTACGTTGCGAATTTTTAATGAGGGTTCGACCAACCCCTTAGCGTAATTCGGTTTAAAAACGGCACATATATCGCCGGTAATGCGACGCAAATACGTAGAAAGTTCGTCATTAATAGGTTTTTCTAAAAATAATTCCGAAATGTTTTCGTAGCGTTACGCTAGACAAATACAAACAACGTCCATTTTGACATATACGCGAAGAGGTTTTCGATAAAATCACAATTACTTACCGAATGTGTTAAGATTCTGGATGGACATACGATAATCAAAATATATACGTACAAAAAAAAGACCTGCAAACTGCACTAAACTCACGTAGAAATTCGGATGATTACGGATTCAAAACGGGCCTCGATCGAATAGTGATCCCAACCAGCGCCTTGCAAATAATTTGATGAATCACTTGTGACGTTATGCGCGTACGCAACACCACCAACAGTACAATCCGGCAACGTAAAAATTTTCAACTGAGAGTAACGGAAAACCGGTGGAAATTTTTCAAAACCGATTCGCATAAAAACCTTAAACAACAACAAAATAACAAAAAATCAGCATATATTAAAAATTATACGAATATATTTTGACGGCTTAAAAAAAACGACAGTCGAATTATAACAGAAATAACTTGTCAAAATTCAGTGGCGGGGTCTTTAGAAGTGATATACAAAACTTTTTTAAAATTTCATATTAAATTATTAGTTAATTATATTTGTTATAATAACATTATTCCCATTTTCAATTATTAGTTAAATTATCAATTGGTCATCAAAATTTTGAAATAAAAATTATTTCCGAACACATTAGGATTTTGACATATTTCTGTCCATGCTGTCCATGTTCTGACATAACCTCACAATAACTTCATTTTATTTGAAGTTTAGGGGTTCGAAATTTTTCAAAAGAAGGCATATGTAGATCAATTGTGATATTTAATATGATATATTTGAAACAGATACAAGATTTACAGTTACTTTTAACGGAGTTTTAACCTGTGCGAAAATTTTTAAAAGATGGAGTTTTATCTCAATTTATGTCTATTTTATCATGATAAAACATGCAGTTTAAGCTCTTATCTCAGCGATGTCGTTTAATACAAAATCTAAATAGAACGTTGCCAGGATTACGAAACCTAACCTTAACAATAGCAAATATGACCAATATACAAAGTTTTATATTTTTTGATATTGAAACAACTGGTTTACCTTTTGAAGAATATAATAGAACTCGAATAACAGAGATGTGCTTTGTTGCAGTCCAAAGTGAGCACATTAGCTTAGGTGTTTATCCTAGGGTTCAGAACAAGTTAGCTCTTTGTTTTAATCCACAGAAAATGATTTCCCCAACAGCAACTGAACTCACTGGTATGTATAATTTACAATGTTATAAGGAATGATGACATAAAACTAAATATTACAGGATTATCGAATGACTTACTAGAATTTCAAAGCACGTTTAATGAGAATACATCAGATACGATCAACAAGTTTTTAGAGCTACATAGGAAGCCGTTGTGCTTCGTAGCGCATAATGGAGACCGATTTGATTATCCTATACTAAAAGCGGAGTTGTATAAAATAGGTTGCGAGTTATATGATGACATTTTATGTATTGATTCACTACAGATGTTTAGGCATCTTGAGGAACCATCATCAACAGATTTAAAAGAATCTGGTTGTAATGGTACTGTTGTGACATCACCAGAATCTCAAAAGCTATCGAAAGAAATTCCTATTGAGCTTTGCGATGGCTATGATGAAATATTGTTGGAGGCAATTAACAGTTTCGAAAACGAATGTGGTAATACAGAAAAAGTACAAATTATGAACGAAAGCACACCAAAGAAAACAATTAATACAAGTCAGATTTTCGATCGAGGGGTAATGAATGATTCTGTGCAAGATCAGTTATATTTTGCACCTACATCAACATCTTTCAATAAAAATACAAAATCTGACAATACAGTTATAGTTAATCCGCCAAAAGCTAGGAAACGACTCAATTTAGGGTAAGTATCATCATTGTATGACCAGTGAATTGAATAATTTAATTATTTTATAGGAAACGTAGTTATAAACTAGTTGATGTATATAAACGGATGACAAATAAGGAGAGCGAAAATGCCCATTTAGCTTCAGAAGACGTAGATATGTTAATTCATTGTGCGGCAACACTAGGACAAGATTTTGTAGATTGGGCAAATACTAATGCTAAGAAATTATCTGCTGTTCCAATGATGAAGCCGGGAGTTAAGTTAGGCTCATAATTGTGGAGTTATCGAATTTTTTTGCTCATTTATATTTTAATTACTACTCGAATGAGCAGAGACCTGAATGTAGGCGTTTTTATATACCAAAATATTAAAATCTTTTAAATTTTGTTTTAATGACTGATATAAGAAATACTTCGAATATATATTAGAACTCGTACATATTTTTTTATATAATAAAATTTATAAAGGAATGGAGATATCTGGGAAATATACAGGATTTGTATTTTAAATCTTTTATTTTGCACCTGTCCTTCTAGTTGAAATACAATATTAGTTTGTAGGCTTTATCAGGTTCTGATCCACGTCCTTTTTAAAGAAGTGGCACAATATTCTCCCACCTTTGACACTGTAGTAGCAAATAGCCAGTTTATCAGCTATGGAAATTCTTCCAATAGCATTCCCACATAAGGTAACTATGAGAAGTGGCTTGGAGTTATAGGTTTTTCTGTTTCTGTAGCAGTAAAATAATACAGCTTATTATAATTAGGTTAAATTTTATATAGAAAACCAAATGATGTTTAAAAATTTATTGAACATAAATTTAGAGATAGGTGCTTTGGTTTTACAATCGATTCATTTCATTAGAGTAGAAATCAAGTTTATGTACAGTTAGAATATCAATAAAACAATGCAACTTATATGATGTCTTAATTTTTGATGAATATTCGAGAGAAATTGTAAAATAAAGAAATAAACAAAAATAAAACACCAAACCATTAAAAAATCCACCTAATAAGTTTTACTTAATTTAATAATACAAACATTTTTTAACAAGGAACATATTATGTTATAGTGGTACAATTTAAATTTCTTTAACATTTTTTTCTTTCGATATAACATAGAGGTACGTTGCGTGAAATATAATTTACAATTTGTAAAAAATTCTACACCATTTTGTTTTCGTTTTCCGTGATAAATAATTTAACAATTATTTTATAAATTTCCTAGGCGTTACAGACTAGACTTAATTTAGATGGTCCTAAACATTATTTCCAGGCTTGCTTCAAAGCTTTCCTAGACGCTAACTGCTTGGTAATGTAAGACGATACAATAAGTCCAACCAACACCATTACAATCAACCAGTGATCGAAGTCTTCCTTTAACATATCGAAAGTCTTCGATGGAGTCACTCTCGTATAAAACAAGTCTAAACCATGCACGAACACTAACGTTGTACTTTCCAGCCTCGCCGCCGACACACTGATCCCCTTTATTCGAGCTAAACTTTGATTGTAATTTATAGTGGCTTCGGAAACTAGAGGTAACTCCGGCATGTACGGGATGGAATTCTCATCTGGTCCTGGTAGGATATGCGGCCCTCTCGGTTCCAATACGATCCACGGTAGTTCGTTAACGGCCCCGTTCGATAACGCAATCAATAAATGCTTATTTGTGATGCCGCGTTCGGTCAAAGTGGCGACCATCACTAGCGGAGTCGCTGGGAGAATACAAGCGAGGGTTTCAACTTGAGGTAGTTGACTTAAGGCGTGCGAACTGAACGCCGTACTATTACTTTGTCGCACCCCCTCATATAATTCGATAGATGCGATTTCGACTCGCCTAAATCTTTCGCTGAAGTACGAATAGACGACCCAGTTTTCTGAATGTACTAAATGCACTGGTCCTTTGGCTCGTTTATGATTCGCTGAGTGTATGACTAAACCGGTGATACCATCAACTAGATACACGCTTAAGACGTGTTTGTGCAGGGGATCCTCACTTAACGTAGCTAGGGCTATCAAATTAGGATTCACATACTTGTATAAAACTGAACGGTCAGCTAGAACCCTTCCTTGCGAATGGACTCTTTCAATGCTTGGCCGGGCACTAACTGCCACAATTTCAGCCTGCCCGAAAGATATTTTCCAAGTGCTAACGGGTTTAACCTCATTTTCACGTGCAATAAAACTGTATCCATTCAATTTAGATGCTTCAGTATTTACAGTATACAAATACAGCGATGCTAAAGATTCCTTTATAATAATATCTGCAGAATTCGGATAAACATGTACAGTGTCATCTTTCGACAAAATCAGCAATGATTTTAAACGATTCTCATCCTCGTATGGAACCAACATCACCTGTTTAATCTCATACGGTAATTTCTCAATGCCGTACTTTGAACTCCCTGAAATTGGATCAAATCTATATAACATTCCTTTAGATGTAGCACTTTCTCGACCGATTAACACATATTCGGCTGTTAACGGAGGATATCTCGCATTTCTCTGCTCATAAATTAATATAATCTCATTTTTAATCATTGTAAATGGTGCTATTCCATCGAGAATCTTTGACCAAATTATATCGCCAGTTAAAGTATCAATTGCGAACAACTTGCCCACTTTAGTAACGGCTAAAATCAATTTATGCAAACCAAATTCATCCCGCACTAATTTATTACTTGTAATCTGTTTTCCCGATAAAAATGTAGTCAACTGCTTCATTTGCGTCACAACCCTATTATAAAGCATGCTTAAAATATCATTGGAATTTGTTTGGAATTCTCTTTCTATCGAAGCATCCAATTCTGACACTGGTAATTCAACAAACTCAATTCCGACTATATTACTTAAGGATTCCTCTCGCTTCCATAACATCTTTCCATTTGGTAATTGTAATAAGCATAAAACATTATCAGAAGTTAATATTAATAACCGACAAGCTGTACCACGGCAAATTCCAACTATTGGCTCAGGATTACCTAAATTTTCACTATATTCAGCTTCTACTACATTTTCCCCGATGCCTATTTCAGTTGTTTTTATCACTAAATTCTGGTCTTTTAATGTTAATCCTAAAACTAACCTCTGGTCACCGTTAACTATTGTAATACTATTTAACGGGAATGAATTCTCTAAAACATCAATATTATCCTCATTTAGGGTCACAAGCCTTCCTACATTATTTCGTGTTAATAATAAACTGGGTTCTGTATATTTAAATGGCAGTATTCCAACTTTCCCGGGAACATTACCAATTAACAAGTCTATATTCTTCTTGTAAATTTTACTCGCTTCGTTACCATTTGAAACTACATTTAAATAATACAATATCCCGGTACTATCTTCTCCTGAGATACAACTCCAATACGTTTCAGCTAACACACATTTTGACAGATCAATAACCCATGGTGTACTAATCTGGCTACTTGCTCCCCGGTTTTGACCCGTATGCACTTCATATTCTGTAACTTCTAAATGCGAATTCAACACTGGCACTATATGTATTAATTTGTCTTTATATATGCCCCATTTCGCGTTAGTAGCCTCAGTATGTAAACACCATTCCCACAAGAGTACCCCATTGTTCAATTCCCATCCCCTTACGTAAAAAGTATTCTCACCTCCAGTAACTGTAACTACTTCTTTATCTACATCCAATAATTCGACCGTGTTACCCGGCTGATCTTCGAGTACATGCCGCCACAATATTTGACCACTTTTTATGTTAATTGCGGCGATCACATTTTCCTCGGTCGCCACGATAATCCTTTTTACCGAATCGAAACTGGCGAACTTAACTTTTCCTATGTACGACTGCTTCCAATCGAATTTACCAATTTGATCTTCGTACAGGCATAGAGATAATTTAGAAAACGCTATTAATATAGTTAAAATATTCAAAATCGATTGAATTAAAGCCATTTTCGCTATATCACATACTTGAGACGACATAACCTCAAACGTCAATCCAATTTATGAATATGTGTGAGTTGTCGCTAGTTATACGTTTTAATTCTTGATTTTTATCGATACGAATTAAAAATTAATTAGAAATTGAGCTACATCGTGTTGCGAATTTAATATTAACCAGAAATTAATTGTTTAGGTAAATCGATTTTCTTTAAACTACCCCTGTTATTATGTTAAAAAGAATAAGAATTAACGGCTAATTTCACCGTTATAGGTATTAATTTGAATTTGGCGCGTTTATGCGAAGACAAAATAAATTATGGCTATTTCCAATTATTTAAATCTCATATCATATACTTATGATTTATTAATAAAAATTGATGGTTTACTTTTGATAACATTGCTCAAATTTAACATTTTTATATTTAAACATGTTGATATATATTTACGCTAATAGATGACACTACGAGTTGCTTACTTAATTTATAAGAAATTCCGATACAATTAAATAGATGACGCTGCATAATTATTTAATTTTTATTAAATAATTTACTTTGGGTTGTAGCAATTCCCAAGCAATTAACTTGTTATTGGTTAATAATAAATTGGAATTTATTTTAATTATCATTAAAAATCCTGCTTTACAGCTATTATAGACTGCTCATTTAAAGTGAAATTAGTTGCGTATCGTTGACATATCACGATAACTGTCAACTTTTGCAGCAGATTTGTTTATAAATTTTTATGGAAAAAATCATGATCGGTCTCACGGTATTATTCGAAAGATTTGAACGGAAAATGAAGAATATAATCGATAATTTTATCGCAGCTAGTCGCTACTGATCCTATCACGCCAGAAAGGTTAGTTTATTTTCGCTTTCGGGGACACCAAACGCAATTACAACTTTCAGATTTTAACCTGTACGTTTTATTCGAATAGTTTTAAAAATAACTCCGTAATATGTAAACTAATAATGCAATCTATATAATCTCTTTAGTAATATGTGTAATCCGCGATAAGATATCGTGTAGGATGTGTTATGTCATAATAAATTAGTTAAAACAGAAATTGATGTCTGAAATGTTCGTATTTTCTAATTCTAATAGTTTATAGCTGCACTGTAGTATTATTAGCGACTGTTAGCCGTAATAAATACTACATCGGGATTCGGGAAAGTGGTATTCATTCGACGGTGTGTACCGTGTACAGAAATACACTTCATTCGCGATTTGTACTGCAATATGACTGGATGTTTTATAAGATAAGTTTGTCTTCAGTGTTGTGCTTCGTAAATTCGTATTAGGTGATCACTAAATAGTGTTGCAAATAGAAAAAAACGTTAATAATCGATGTAAAATAGATTTGCGAAGATATGGAGGATTTAAACTGGTCGTAAGGACGCAATAACGTCGTTGGATTCACCAGAGAGGTAAGTCATCCCTATTCCTATAATTTTTATCGTGTTTAACGTTCTTAGAATGATCATTTTTACCGAGAAATGCGATCGATATTTTTATATTAAATCGTGGATTAATTTCAGCAGATGATAACTCGTTAAAATCTAATTTGAAGGAGGCAGATACGATTTGATTACGATTAAGGTATCACGCGGTGTAGTTTTACTGATAAGAAGGAATAAGTTGATTTTTTATTTTAAAAAAATCTGTAAATTTTGAAAATCATCCCGAAAAACTGAACAGTTTTGACGTTTCCAGTTCAGTTGTTTGTTGTCATGGTAACGTTTTTATTTATTCCCCGATTTTCCTAAGTGCAATTTTTGTAATCTTCGCATTGAAATCGGCACACTTTAAGCCTGTCATTCTAATGTATTCGAAAAGATTATATTGTTGTGTTTTTCCCTTCCCATTACCTTCTTAATTCGGTAAATATTGGGCTTAATTCGCGAATTTTATTTGGACGTCTAGCCTCTTCGATCTGCAGAGGCAGCAGACACGGTCGTATACGTATGTACGCAGTGGGTGTGGTGAGTCATCGGTCTCTCTTTTGTCGGGAGAGATTCATCTCTCGTCCAGTTTTGGCTCCGATTCAAGTTACCCTAAGCGACTGTATAGTCCGACCCTCGCGACCCTTCGCTTTGTTTCGATTCTATAAATTGAAATGTGTTCATAAATTTTCCCCGATGAATCTCCAGCTCTGAGTAGGTTTTCCGGAAAAAATGATACTTTTTCCTCGAAGATGGATCGGGATGAATTATTGCTTTGTTTTGTTTTAAGATTGTTGTATGTAAGGTTGTATGCATGTTTTATCAGCCTACTATGATTATGTAGGTACATACGTATAATACATTCATAAATGTGGATTGCGGAAGTTGAAGAACGTAGGTTTACATAATAATTACATATTATTTTTTTTCTGTAATTAACGGAGAATCGGCGAAGCCGAGACTTTTCCTCTATTCGTGTATATTAGTAATATCCATAATATTTGTAAACGTAACTCTTGTATTAATTAAAGTAATTATGTATCTTTATGAAACATACGTTTCGGTTGCAAATAACATACATAGATTAGATTCTCGTAGAAATGTGTAGAAAGAAACAGGTTTATTTAAGCTTGGTAATAAACAAAAGTATCTACATGCATATCTAATTTCTGGTATTGTTAAAATTTCTTGAGATCATGATATACGATTTATGAATTGCTGCGATGTTTATTTCTGCAGCATAAACATAGCCCAACCTTTTGGCATTTGAGTTATCTTCCTTTGAGAGGTGGCCAAACGCTGAAAATGGCAGAACTGATGTCTCTATACCAGAACAGATTATAGAAAATAACATTGCGAAGTACTAGGTGCAAATGATACCTGGCAAAGTTTCATGACAATTCGACCATTCCTTTTCAATTGCTTTGATGTTTGGAGTCTTGCTTTTTGCAAAACAATGTTAAGAAAAGAGGAACCTGTGTTTCCCAAAAATACAAGAATGATAGTTTCTGCAGAAATGATTTTATTCAAAATTTTCTTTTCGATTACAACGTATGTACAAAACTAAACAGTCCGTATACGTAACGCACACATAAAAGCAAAGGAATGGTGCTCATTACACATTACATCATCCAATTTTGACGATATAAAATTTATAATAAATGTCTCTACCACCACTAACTTTTACTGTTATAGTCGGGCGTGTTTATCATTATACCATCCCATAATTTGACACAATTCTACTACTACTTATATAATTCTATACTGACGCAGCGAGAATATTTCAAACGTGTTTTATACATCGGAAACAAAACCATTTTGCGGTTTCAACTTCTTTTTTTT
>SMLS01074201.1:0-47838 GCA_004785975.1 Popillia japonica
TAAATAGGGTCCCTTCGTGGTTAATTCCACTCTTCCTTATTATTTGTTCTCGCACCAGATTGAACAAGGTAGTCGACAGTGGGTCTCCTTGGCGAAGTCCTTTCTCCGTTCTGAAAGTTATTTTTCCTTTATATTTTACTGCACTGCTTGTATTTTGTAGCCTCATTCTTATAAGATTCACTCATTTGGGTGGTATTAGGAAGCTATTTAGTGCATTTATTAATTCTGCTCTGTTTATGCTGTCGTATGCTCCCTTGAAATCTACGAAGAGCATTTTTGAAAAAACGTTACTGTGAATTTTGGGAATTCACATTTCCAGAACTACTGTAGTTTAAGTAATTTTACTCTTAGAATTACATATAAATTTTGTACTATCTATTTTCTTTACTGCAATTATTTCAATAATAATTTCTTAATCTCCATGGTCTCCATTTCTTTTTTAAAATCCAATAAGATTATTGTGTTACAATATCTTGTTACCAATGTCTATAATTCCTTGCACTAATAAAATTTTGATTTCCATAGAAACTGGTTTTTAATTTCCCATTTACCGGATTTAAGCACACATCTCAACCTTATATCTAATTACACATACTTTTACATTAAATTTTGAATAGAATAATTATATTAATATTTGTAGGGATTTACGTTTTACCCGTGATTTGTTACTGTTCGGAGATAGTATAATTTTCTAAAATAACCCCGTCCCAAGTACCTAATAATTTTATTATGCCCCATAACATATGGTCAAAATAAATAACGAAATTAGCGCCATCTATACGCACGATAATTAAAACGTCAAAATTAATATAGATCGCTGTGAACTGACTTGTTTAATATGAAATAGCGATCTATAAATTTAATTAACATTTATATGAAATATCATAATAGTACTTTTCCTGCTAAGTCAAAAAATATGGCGTCCTATTTAAATGAATCAAGTTATACACACTTAAAGTTCTTACTTGATCAACTTTAATTCTTGGAGACCCTGTATAAAATGGCAACTTTATTATAATCGGGATATAAAATATGATCTATTGATACATTTCATTGTAAATTTCGCTTCCATAACTTAAATACTTCTTAAGTATTTAAAATCTGCAAATAAGGTTAGATTTGGAGAAAATTCAAATTACTGCAAAAACCTTAAGGTTTAGACATTATAAACCTTATTAAAACAACCACTTAATTTGATTGGAGAATCCAAAAATGCAATAACATTCATAGTGTTCCATTTAGAAAAACACAACTTTGATACTTTCAGAGCTTTTGGGACACGCTGTATAATATGAAAATAATTTTAAAAAGTACCCGTAATAGACCTGTATATATCCCAAAAGCGAAACTTTTTGAAAGTCACGCATTTTCGCCACAATATTCCATGCCGTATAGCGATCAGAGTTTTTTCTTCAATGTCACCTTCCGTACATATAGCCTTCATGTCTAGCAAATAATTCTGAAAATTCTCTTCTCGTATTTTCTTTCAGTTTGCTAACATCTGATGAACGGCTGCACTATTGAACTTTTTCCCAAACTCTCCCTGAATTTTAGTTCGAAACTCTTCCTACGATGTAATGGTCGAGTCAGCATCTTGCCGTTTCTTTACGCAACGTCTTGGCACATAATAATAATAAATTCGTTTATTCCATAATACAATAAAAGTGTAGAATACGTCAATTGATAAATATGTATGTACATATGTATATAGAGTAGAAACAAACATAACACATTTTGTGTGGGAAACCATTCAAATATAATACAATTATCTTCTAAATCTTGGATCCATTTTTCCACATTAAAATTTATGCCATCCCCAAAACTTCGGCAAACTACTGGGAAGATCTTGCAGGTTGAATCCAGGTTTTTATGCCTTTTGCTCACGTGTAGCAACGCATTTTCTCACTGAAGCAGTTCCAACTTTTCCTAAGTATTTGTACCTCATTTTCAGATAAATTTTGTAATTGTTCACCCTGATCTGTAGGTTCCATGAGTTCTTCGTCTTCCTGTTTCGATTGTTTCTCCTTAACTTTTTATTTTACCTTGTTTTGTTACCTTGTTGTATTAGCTTCACTAGAATATAAACTAGGAATTTGACCTTAAATTGCATTCCTTTCTATGTACTATACAGGCTGTCCGAGCAATTAAAAGACGGAATAGCAGCAATTGCAAGCTGGAATGCTAGAAAAAGTAAATCCAAAATATAAAGTCTCTATTCGTACGCAAACTGCAGAAAAAAAATAATGAAGAATTCAATTAGCCTTACTTCGGGCCTGGACGAGCGCGGTACAAAGCGAACGAAGACTGCATGCAGGCATGTATCAACATTTTACTTCTATCAAAAGAAAAATGCACGTCTCTAAACGAGGTTACTAAAAAGATAAAAAATAAGTAAATAGTTTAATATTTACTGTAAAAAGGCCGCAATTATTAGAATCAGCTATTATAAACTACAAACTTAAGCGCAATGACTCCTATTGTTTGGAAAAACAGCACCATTTGTTCTCTTTCACTGCGACCGAAAAAGTTAGCCAGTTTTGTAGAAAGCAATCGATCATCTAGGTTCGTTATTGATATTAGTTGAGCTACTACAGTGGCCGAAGCGCCTTATCAATAGTTTGGCTGTTGGTTTATGAATACGCACTTACATATGTTCATACGATTATAAATTGTTTGGACTGCATTCTTTAGTGTCTCGATGAATATAAATATAAATACATTCAGTCAGGTCCGTAACATAATTGTTTAATATAAAAATTTCGTGCGAAAATTAATAAATTTATAAATTTTTCATTTCTTCGTTATTGTGGTATATTTAGGCGTCAACCTGTTCGGACATTACATATTTACTACTCCGCCTTTTTATTGCTGGGACGCCCTAGTATACATACATACTTAACATAAACTTGAGGATTTCAAAAGTGTATTAATCCTATTTCCTGTTTGGAGATCTTGTCTCATTGTCAGCGTAGTGCAAGGATCCAAGGATTTGCAAGGTATACATAGATAAAACTACAAACTATCTATGTTTTATTCAGAATGAAATCATATAGCAGCTGATAACGAGAATCTTGAAACTTCCAATCAAATAAAACTATTGATTACTGTAATCTGTTTATACGCAAATAAAAAAAAAACCGCAAAAATTGTACAAAACCTGCAAGTTATACCGCTGTACATAATCTAAATCACACAACTTGTAACTACAAATACAATACTTAGATTTAGTAATCCAGGATAATCATTTTACTATATTGCCTCAACAAATCAATTTCAATTGTATTTACTCAATGATTATTAGGAATGTTGCTTTTCGGACATGAAAAAGGTGTGGCTGTCGATGACTTGAATTTAGTCTACGTACACAACGATGATTTATTTACTTTAAACTCATAGTAATCTGTTTTGAGATTATGGTAACGCTCAATATAGAAAAATGAACCGTTAGAAGACGCGTTAATCTTTAGCTAATAATAATAGGCTTACTTGCACGATCACGATAAATGCCAGTTATTGTATAGTTTACTACAGGAACACATAACATTTAATTAATATTCCGCACTAAAATATTTTTTCCAGTAGCAGGTCATATCACCTTTCATTGATTCTTTATTCGGAGACTCGTTCTTTATTTATAAGAGTAGCAATTTACTTCGTACAACACCTATTCTTAGGTTTATGTTTTACCACACCTACCAAGTTTTATTGCTTCGTGCGTTGGTGTTTTCTCCTAACGGTAGATGCTTGCTTAATGGAAAAACAATCTTCGCAAGTATTTGAGTTTTAGATATTATTTTAAAAGCTCTTAATTAAATAAATATATCGTTAATACAATGGGAAAACTTAACACAATATTATTCTGTTTTCGTTTAGAAATGTAAACGCAAAGTTGAAGGTATGCTACCAATCTCAATGGCTATAATAGTAGCTAGATACATTTTCTTACAGAGCTGTTCAAAATAAATAAATGGAAAGTTGCGCGCTGAAAGCTATACGAATAAATTTTGGTCAATAAAGACTGCGGTGAACGGCAAATATCGAAGATGAAATAGTCGACAAGCTGATCGGTCCTTTCTGTGTGTCACCCAGACTTTCAGGAATATCTTTTTTTTCAAAATAATTATTTTCATTTACAATATTTTTCTGAAGTTCCAAACGATATACCAACTGGCAGGTTGGGCGATTTATGGCAATTAGGGCGACTTCTGACACAAAATAGTATAACTATTTTGAAGAAATCGCAGATTGGGCGATTTAAAATTGTTCAGATTATGCTTAATTTGATTGATATTATTATTTAATATACGAAATACACATTTCAAAACAATGCATGTTATAGTGAATTTTACTACATTTCATTGTGGTGATAGCATTGTGCCGATAGCACCTTCTGTACTGAAAACTCTAACTCAACATATTGGTGATGCATCTTTTTCGGTTATAATTGTGTAGTCAACAGATGTGTCAACCCAAAAACTCTTACGTGTTTGTATAAGACATTATTCAAAAAGTAAAACTGATGTAGTAACACATTTTCTAGCATTTGTAAATATTGCATCAGCAGCTGCAGAGGATGTTTACAATGCAATATTAGAGTTATTTACTTCTATTGATATAAATCTTAAAAAATCAATTGAATTGCGACTGATGGAGCCAATAATTTGTGTGGTCAACACCATTCTCTCTATACCTTGTCAAAGAAAAATTTGACCATTGAAAACCTGCTTTTGATAAAATGCATTTGCTATAGGTTCCATATATGCGCATCTAAATCTTCAGAAGTTTTTATTGATGAAGTTGGCTTTTTGTTGAGAGAACCTATAACTGGTTCAAAAATAGTTCCGTTAGAATAAATAACTATAGAGAAATCTATAACTTTAATATTGACGATAATTCACTAGGCTAACTCAATTGTCAACCACTCGTTGGCTAGCTAGATACAAAGTTATTTTAACTTTTTTAAAGCCATTGCTTTAACATTTACAATCTCAATATCTACTTTCAAAACGATAATATTGACCTCTACAAGGCATTTGATGAGGTGATTACCTTTATATGGTCATTAGCGGGACGGAGGATGCGACCTCCAATTATTGAACATCTTAAAAATGATTTAAATATGTTAATAAATTCTATGAAACATGAACAAAATTATTTAAATAAATGATTGTGATTTTGGTATGAAGGGATAAGAGAAGAAGAAGAAGAAGTGATTTTGGTTATTATTTTAACCTAGAATTGGAAGTAGCGCAGTTGTGAGAGGACAGAGTTACTGCAATTAAACCTAAATGTTTAGATTTTATAAAAACACTTATAACTGAACTAGTTAAACGAATGCCAACACATTTGAACATCTTTGCTGCTGTAAAAAAATAATCAGTAAAATAAAAATAAATAAAACCTATTTTCTTTTTATTTTAAAAGTGTCGCAAAATTATTTTTGCGAATTTGGGCGACTTGGAAGTCGTATATTTCCGATTAGCGCGTTAACACTGGTGGTCTAGCACACTATTCTCATATTGACATGTTGTCTGTCCAGTCACCATCTTTCAATGTAAGGACGGTGGATTCTTTTATGGTACCTGGATGAAGTCTTAGAAATTGGATCGTGGAAACCGCACCCTTACAATGTGCTCAAATAATAATCTATTGGTTTTATAACATATTAAACCTTATCATACAGGACATTTAATGTTTTTCAAAGAATAGTAATGATAGCTGCAAAGTATTAGATAGGTAAGTATACAGCTATTTAAAACTCACAATTTGCTTTGTACAACAGCCATATTACCTACCTTATAATCTGTCACATCTGTTTTTTGTTTACTTAACAATAAATTGTAACTGCAGCATATATAGAATTGTTAGTTAGGAATTCAAATTATCTCTAGTTAATTTTATCTATTGTATTCAAGGCTAAGGCACTTTACATTACTGTAATCTAATGAACTCGATTACTACTAAAAAGAAAGAAAAGAATTGAAATGTTTATTTCATCAAGAATATTCTAGAAATGCTTGCTTCTAAGCAGTTTTCATTTTGCATTCATACTTTGTGGTAATAGCTGCTTCTGCATGCAAATGTATTGTTACCAAACCTGACGAAACAGACATCTGTCAGTTGACTCCTGTTAAACAAGCTTTGCGGAAAACAACATCACTCAAACCAAGACTAAGCTTGATAAGTATTACCGTCAATTAGGGTAAAGTTGGTCCGTTAAGGATAACTTTGGCCTAACCGAAAATATATCTTTGAAGTTTTCATATCTCCCACAAATTTTGATAAATGTTAGTAATTTGAACTGTAATTTGTACATGGCACCCCTAGCTATTATAATACATGAACTTAGAACTTTCAAAACTTCTCTATAGGCGGCACCAGTGTTTTAAGTGAATCAGTTGTTTGGCTTCGTGAAAAATATCTGTAACTTTTGTATGGTAAAACTGATTTTTAAGAGAAAAAGTTTTTGTAAGTACAACGAAAGTTACGAAATGATTGGTAAAATAATGTAAGTTTAAATTTTAATACATTGCTTGCTGTATTCATAATATTTTATGAAGTTTGAAAAGAGGCAAGTTTTTATATGCCATTGAGGTAACATTGGCCCAAAAGAGCAAAGCTTGAACTTCATGTTATCTCATAACTATATGACATAATAAATGCAAGATAATAGAATATAATAAACATAGCATCTATGGCCAACGTTGACCATCAGGGTGTAGGCTCAACCGATCAAAGAAGGGATGGTTTGACGCTGCCAAATTCGTTACCCAATGTCAGGGTAACATTGGGACAACATTAAAAAAAATTATTAACTCAGATAAAAAGCAACATGTTTCCAATGACTCAGGATTCTTTATTACTTCATATAGCACCCCTTATGTAGTTTGTCATTAAAATAAATTAGTATACACACATTCGTTACAAAAGTTTACTTTTAAAATGGTGAACAAATTGGGCAAATGTTACCCCAGTCAACGGTATGGAAACTCTGCACCATCAGTTTCAATCGTATAAACTGGTTTACTGAATTTCGTTGTGGCCGTACAAGCATGGAAGATGCCGAACAACGTCATTACGACCATTTCTTGGGATGCACGCCTTATAATCCACATTGACTACCTTTAAAATGGTGAAACAATTAATGGTGAATATTATCCCAACTTATTGGGTCGATGTAATAAGGATTTGCAATAAAAACGGTCGAATTTGATCAACAAAAAAGTTTTTTTCCACCAGGACAACGCAAGGATCCACACAGTTTGCAGTTTCCATGGAAAAATCCATGAATTAGGCTACGAATTTTTCCCTATTCTCCAGATTTAGCCCCTGGTGACTATTTCTAGTTTCCAAACCTGAAGATATGGCTCGGCGGAAAGAGATTTGACTGCAACAATGAAATCATCTCACAAACAAATACTTATTTTGATGACCTCGACTAATGTTATTTTTTAGAAGGGATAAAAAGGAGATATCAAAGGAACTATGTTGAAAATAAAATGATTTTTTATTCAAATATCTGTGTTTCATTCAAAAAGTCACGGACATATTGACTCGCCCTCGTACCAATGTAGAAAATCTGGAATTATCGAGGAAAAAAGCTTTTTCATGTTTGAAACCCCTAAATATTTATATTGGCCAAAAGCATTCAATTCGGAATAAGAGACTTTTCAATTCATTATGTGCGATGAATTACCGAGTCCGCTGTCCTTCCTTTATCCTAATGCTGTTCTTTTTGCATTTATTATTCTATTCCATTCCATCTTGTTTTTAATTATACTGGTAATGTCTGGTATGTTTAGTTGCCTCACATCTTCCAACACTTGGTTTTTCTATCTTAATTTTGGCCTCCCTTTTCTTCTATTTACCATTGGTCTCCAGTCTTTGATTTTTCTAATTATTGTATCTTTTCCACGTTTTTTTATGTGTCTAAACCATTTTAATCTTTGTACTTTTATGTAATTTATTATGTTCTTTTCCTCCATTTTTTTTTATCTATTTCATAGTCTTTCTTCTTTCTTCCTAGTATTTTCCTCAGTACCTTCCTTTAAATATACGCAGGTTTTGTTCATCCTTGTTTGATAAACACATTAGTACTTATAGAGCCACTTGGGCCGCCCTCCACCACTCCTACCTTCAGTAGGTGTCGGTGACCAATTCAAATGACTCACAAATATGGCGCGGGATTTGAATTAGCTGTTGTGATTTAACTGCTACCTGTTGTGATTTAAACCGCTATCGGTTGTATTTGAACCATTACCTGTACCAATTGAACTGCTACCTGTTATGATTGAACTGCTGCCTTTTATGATTGAACCACTACCTGTTATAATTGAACTGGTACCTGTTATAAATTGAACTGTTATGGATTGAACTGATAGCAAGAGGACACTGATCAAATACAACAGATATAGCCGTTGAAAAGCGATTCATAACAGGTAGCAGTTCAATCATAACAAGTATCAGTTCAATTGTAACAGGTAGCGATTCAAATACAAGAGATAGCGAAGGTAGGATTGGTGGAGGCGGCCCAAGTGCCCCTATACCTACTCACATTGTTTCCTCTGCATTTGTCACTGCTGGTTTAATTGCTACGTCATATATTTTCAGTTTGGTTCTTCTATTGATATTTCTGTCCCTCAAAAGCTTTTGATATCTCCAGTATGTTCTATAACCTGTTCTTATCCTTCCTTTGATTTCCTCACTCCCATTATTATTTGCATTCACAATTATTCGTAGACATTTCAAGCTATCCACCTATTCGAAAATATATGTATTCTCCTATTCTTATTTCCTGTGCACTGTTCTGTGTTTTACTGCTTGAAATATATTTTCTTTTGTTGTTGTTTATTTCGAGTAATCTAGTGGATGCCTCTTTTGTAATAATTTTTAATGCACTTTGCAAGGGTTTTGATATCCTTTGCTACCAATACAATATTATCCGCGTATGCTACGTGCAAAGTAATTTGTATTATGATTTTGCTGATTTCTGTTGTTCTAATTATTCCTTCCAGCACCATATTGAACAGAATTGCTAACAATGCCTCACTTTGTCTTACATAGTTTTCTATTTTAATTTCGTCTGTTGTTCCTTCAATTGAAACTACTTTTGCTGTCGATTCGTCGATTGTCATTTTCACTAACCTTGTGGGCTCTTCCACTTCCATATCCCTGCTGTCTGTTAAGTCTTCGTCTGTTTCTTCCACTATCTCTTTCCCTCTATAAAGTTTCTCAAAGTGTGTAATCCATTTCTTTTTGTCTATTACAAACTTCTGAATTGGTAGTTCGCTTTTTGCTATTCCTTCAATTTCCATCATACACTCACCAATCCACTCCTCTATTCTTCTTTTAAAATATTTTGTTGCATACTCTTCAAAGCTTTGTGCGTCTTTGTTTCTTACCAAATTTCTCCCTAGTTTTGTTTTTGCCTTAAATTTTTTGTATACATTGTCGTCAAACCATTTTTTTCGCATTCTTCTATTCAGTGGTCCTAATGCCTTCTCCAATATTTATTAATAATGCTATTGTTTCTTTAAGCTTATGAAATGAGAAGCAATTGTCCTTTCAAAATCCTTAGAGGTTATTTTGCAAATACAATCACCGACGCTGTCTGAAGATTTTGTGAAACAAATTAAAGAAACATATAGTGGTTAATAGCTTGGGATTAATTAGAACATCAGTAAGAAGAGAAAATATATTTTATTATCTAGAATAATACAGAGCTTTCATTTAGAATCGAAACCCACGTGATCTTTGAGGTAGGATGACGAAAATAATATGTTGGTAAAACAAGAAATATTCCTAAGCTATCTAACCGGCCTAACCTTGAAAATTTAAAACGCAAAGTAAATATTTGTTTAGATAACAACTGAAACCATTTTCAACATTTATTATAACTATTTTTCCGTTACTTACAATTAGTTGTGATTATTTACAATTTAAACCTAACCTGTAAAATTTTAATTGTCAATATATGTACGTAAATAAATAAGTTCTGGACGAATTTTATTTTTAAAAATATGTATTACCATACTGTTAAATAGGTTGCATATCTAAAAGAGGTCACGTGGGTTTCGGTATTAAATGAAAGCCGTTTATGTACATTAATTATGGCAGAAAATATGTATATAATAAATTCAAATAAACTTAACATTCTTAATCTATGTGTTAATTAAGAAACGATTTAATTAGAAGTTAATTTTAAAAAAATATTACCTAATATTGATATACAGATCGTAAATTCAATAAAGGCATAACTCTCCTCTGCACTAAATAATATAATTTAAATCAGAACGAAAACCGTGTTTAGAACGCCTAATGAACTAATAAATAACACAAGAGATATTGATATCTCCGATACTGACAGTAAACGTTTGCGTCTACTGAAAATTTATGTTGGTTGCGTTCAAGATGCTACAACAGTCCTCTCAACAGCATATAAGAGATAAATTAAATTTCATCATAGTTTACGTTTTATCGTGCTCATTAGCGCTGGTAATACTCTGTATTGATTATTTATAACACAAAATAATAGTGTGGTATTACACGATCGAACAAGCTAGAGTATCTATTTTAATCGTAATCTGCTATACAAAAAGATCAGTAGTGTTAGACAAAAACCTGACATTACTTCACGCATTATTTACACTTGGATGGCGTACTGAAATCGGAAGAATTTAAAAATTAGCACGTACACGCGATTATTTTATTGGTGTAACCTGAATCAACAGCGTTTTCTTCGTTGCACGTTCAACTAAACATGACGTTTTACGACCGCGTTCGGTATGTCCGACCATCGGCTACCTTATAATTATGATAAATTATTTAATCTGACGGATAGCCCGAGGTTACGTCTATATTGTTTCTCCTGGTTCCTCATAAGAAAGCACCGTTTTCCATACGGATTGATGAATGGTACACAATCACGATGAACAGTTACGACTGTTATAGGAAAGAGAAATACTGATTGATATTTGTCTGAACTATTTGTATTGCTAAAAAAGTTTAGGAAATATTGGAGCCTGAAATAGCAACTAGATATTTTCACGATACATGTCCAGTTTATGGAAGTGATTAATGAAGTAATTATTTTTTTTTGCAAAGTATATTCAGTTACAATATTAGACATCTAACTTCGTCTATTATTTTTGGCGAAACTAGAACCATCATAAACAGTCATCAGTCACAACCATTAGTCTATTTTTCAGAGCGAAGTTTAAATGTTTGCTGCCAGCAACCATGCATTGTATAGCTTCCTAATTTTTTTGACATTTTGATCATCCTGAATATGACCTGGTCCATCTAAATCATCTAACGTTAGTGAACAATATTTACGTCAAACTAACCAACTTCCACTGTACATGGATGGTGTCTGCTTCTACAAATGTTCCAAAAGGCTTTTTATCGTTCGCATAATGATCTCCAAATAAATTATGGATCTTTAGTAGAAACTATCATCGTTCGTCTTCTTCTAAATTGGACATGATTCTTCTTACAAACTTCTCAACCAGACGTAATAATATGTCTCTGTACAGCGTAATCTGGTAATCCCTGCAGAACTCTCGTGTTGGTCTCTAGCATTATTGCAGATCGAAAATGATTATAGGAAAGAAAAGAACTTTCAATACAGGCAAATCTGTCATCTTTTTAAAGTTAGGGGGTCCTTGTATTGTCACAAATTTACACATTCTTTCGTGATACCCAAACCATATGAGCCTACTGAAAACTATACAGGCTGTTTCATTAATTATGAGAAATATTTAACTGGAGATACTATGTGTCAAATACTGACCATTGGTCAAAAATAGCCTTTTCAAAATAACACCGTTTTCGAGATAAAGGTTTTCTTCAAAGTCCTAGAAAAAAAAAATCTTTTTTCTATCTCGTTACGAGGGGTGAATATGTTGTTTAGAGAGGAATTATTGAAGAATAATCGAAAAATTGTCCCACAATGACGATTCCGTCAGTGACGTAGAATTTGAGTGTTTGCCTACCCAGATTTTTGCTATTTAAACTATTTTTAGTTACAAATCCTTCCGAACCTTCTCCTCTCTTTTCGAAAACCAAGCATAATATGAAGTTTCTATAAGAGGACCTTATTTTTAGCATTTAAACTGGTCTATTAGCTGCTGCTTGTAAATCAAAAAAAAAATTTTCTATTGATGTTAACACAAGGTGATATATTTTTATCTTTGCTGTAATTTTGCTAATTTCGGAAAATTCTACCATAAGACGCATCTAATAATACGAAATCGCCATGCCAAATTTTATTTTCATCGAACAAGTAGATTAGCTTAAAGATGGAAAAAACGGTTTTTTTCCTGGAATTTTGAAGATCATCTCGAAAACGGTACGATTTTGAACAAGGCTATTTTTAGTCAATGGTCATCACTGGAACCGTATAGTAATTAACATAAAATATTTGGGTAGTGAGGACATAATGTCCTGTTATTGGTAACTATTCCTGAATCCAGTTTGGAAACACTATAGAAAGGCTCGAGTTCCATATACTGGCTCTTTGATTTTTTTACGGAATTGCTACATTTTGGGGTGCATATGCCAACTGTTAATTATAAATTACAGTATTCTCAGTATAGTTACAGTTTCAATTGTTGATCATTGTTGCACAAGAAGACAAAATATATACATAATCCCTCTTCAATAACTCGATTGAGGCAAAAAATCACAGAGTATGCCTATTATGACGTATGAGCTAGTGTACAAAACTAATTGCGGTAAAAGATCTAGAATGTTAGCTAAGTCTTGTTTTTAACAGTTTCAGAATTGTTGTTTTCGTAAAATAGAAAATTATGAAATTATTATTGTCAAAACCAAAGAGGTTAACTCCGGGGAATCTTTGCTCTGCTTATTAGAATTTTCGCCGATAAGTTCAATATTGGGACATGCATTGTAAATAGGAAATTAGAAATAGTTTAAAAACAAAGTATTTATCAAATTGCACACAAACTCCTAATTGCCCTTTAGTAACCCATACTATTGCTATCACAAGTCAGTCAATCAAGCTAATGATGTGTTCTCTAATGCATTGATAATTATTGCAGTTAAACATTAAGTAATGTCTAAGAAACATCATTACTGATTTATTGTTGAATTAAATGTATATTTCCATTCGACGAGGCCTCATGAAAAGTATGCAACCACTCGTAGTTAGGGATTACCACTTTGTAGATTTTCATGTAGCGGCTTAATTTTCTAAGAAATTTCAGAGATTTTAAAAGGTATTCCAACGCAAAAAACAACAAGTTCAATCAATCACAGCCCAATCCCATTGCACAAGTTAATTTTTGTTTGATCTGACATGTAGCAGTGTCTAAAATTTAACGGTTGCTGTGTAATCTAAATAATCTTCTTTCCAGTGTATTGCACTGCAACGTGATGGCGCTGTTTTGTAGAAGTAGAATTAAGTAGTCACTTAGATATATATATAAAGTATCGCAATAGGTAAGGAACCTGTGTTAGAGAGAGAAGTACATTTTGGACCTAAAATGGCGGTTATATTTACCTTGTATTGACAGCCTCTTAACACACATAACCTTAATTTTGAGTGTTTCTTTTCACTGACTTCTTTCTTTCAGTCTGTGCTTTGTTAGTCGTGATTTGATTAAGTGAGTTTTATTTTATTAGTTGCCATTTGCAACAAAATGCCTGGATATTGTCTATCTCAGTGTACAAACAGGTCCGAAAAAGGCTTTAAAATTTACAGGTATACCAGGTAGCTGTGTAATTTGAGATGAAGATCATCTGTTGCAGGATTGTGATTCGATCAATGAATTAGAAAAAACAGCGAACGACGATGATGAAGAAAACGTTGACCTAAATGTATTCCAGACTTGGACAAATAACCAAGAGCTAGCCGATGCGGTAAAAGCACCATTGTATTATTTACTTGGTACTCTGATATTCAAAGTAAAAAAAATATTCCACCTGTGCATTATGATACTGCTTCATATCCACAGCAGACGATAAATATCAAAATATAAATAAAATGACAAAACTCTGTGAATGTAAAAGACAGCACAGACTGAAAGAAAGAAGTCGGTGAAAAGAAAACACTCAAAATTAAGGTTATGTGTGTTAAGAGGCTGTTAATACAAAGTAAATATAACCGCCATTTTGGGTCCAAAATGTACCTACTTCTCTCTCTAACACAGGTTCCTTACCTATTGCGGTACTTTATATATCTATTGACTTTAGAAGTAAGTAGAAGTAAGTTCGATGGGATCATTTAAAAATATTTTATCATAAGCTAGCAATGCAATTAAAATATTGAGAGTGTCTAAATAGTAGTGGATGCTCCACAAAAAAAAATATTTTTTCAAAAATAAATTAGAAGTAGATTAGTCAATTTGAATTATGTTTATTTTTTTAATCTTGATCTTATTGGTAAAAAGACCATTGGTCAGATGCCAGGGTTCATCCTCCATTTTTCAGAAACTTTCGGAGGTGATAAAGCTACAAAAACTCGATTTCTTAGAAATTTGAAAGCATTTTGTAACAATCTCTGAAAATTCTGCTCAATGCTCTTATAATAATAATAATTTAGGATTTAAAATAAAACAAAATAAATGCTGTATGCGTAAACCATGATATTCTAAATTTGGCATACCAGCAACACATAATAAGTTGTCCCATTTTCAGTGATCTTTCTTGAAATTTATTAAAATTGTTGATATCTGTTTTGATTTATGCAAATCGTACGGATGTAAACTTTCAAAGATATGGTCAAATGGTGCTCAATCCTATCCTACACCAATTGTTGGTCTTTAAGATAAAAATTGGTTAGTAATTTTCCTAGTTTGAAAAATTTGCAAGTGCATAAACTGCACTACACAACTAATTAAAGGATATTATGTAAGTTCAACATTTACCTTCGGCTAATGGAAAATGCAATTAATGCAATTCTGTATATAAATTTGGATTTTATGTATAACTAATTTGTTGGACAAATAGTTAAGTAACTGTGTCGAAAAATAACATTTCAAATATTTTAAGCTGTTAGCGTTGTGAACTTTCATGGTTGTCAAACATAATCATACGAAGAACGTTTGTGTCTGGGCAGCAAAATTCCCATTTTAGAGGTCATCCTTTTCTGCCAATCTTGAGGGATTCTTTTTTACCAACTACCAGTGCCAAATTTGCAGACATAGATATATATCTGCCACATATTCGTATATTAAAAGAGGTACCACTTAATACCTAGTAGTATGGATATGTATACTCTCGCAATGTGTTTTCGTCAGGTGATCAGTGAAGTACTTTTTGTTGATAGTTGGACAGAACATGACAAAACGATCAATTGTTCCTATAGAATAATTTTTTTTTATAGAAAAAGATATAAAATACAAGTCAGTATTATTTAAAGCTATTTTTTCATCTAATATATACAGGATGTCCCAGCAATAAAAAGACGTAGTACCAGCAATCGCAAGCTGGAATGCTAGAAAAAGTAAATCCAAAATATGAAGTTTATATTCGTATGCAAACTGCAGAAAAAAATAATAAAAAATTCAATTGGCCTTACGCCGGGCCTGGACGAACGCGGTACAAAGCGAACAAAGATTGTATACAGGCATGTATCACCATTTTACTTCTATAAAAAGAAAAATGCACGTCTCTATACGAGGCTACTAAAAAGTAACTACTAACAATACTCCATAATAAAGGTCAAATCATTAATTGATTTTTTTCCAAGAGTTATTAAAATTAATTACGAGATAAATTTTTGTTTGATATTTACTATAAAAAGGTCACAATTATTAAAATCAGCTATTATAAACTACAAACTTAAGCGCAATAACTTCTATTGTTTGGAAAACAGCACCATTTGTTCTCTTTCACTGTCACTGAAAAAAGTTAGCCAGCTTTGTAGAAAGCAATCGATCATCTAGGTGCGTTATTGATATTAGTTGAGCTACTATAGCAGCCGAAGCGCCTTATCAATAGTTTGGCTGTTGGTTTATCAATACGTACTTACGTAATATATATGTTCATAGATTGTTTGCACTGCATTCTTTAGTGTTTCGAGGAATATAAACATACATTCAGGCAGGTCCGTAATATAATTTTCCAATATACAAATTTCGTACGAAAATTAATAACCTTATAAATTTTTCATTTATTCATTATTGTGGTATATTTAGGTGTGATCCTGTTCGGACATTACATTCAATAATGCACACGTTAAATATCGCCTGTCGCTGCACCTGCCCTCCGCTACATACATATATTCGTTCGAAAATATTCGAGAGTGGCGCGACGAATATTTTATAAATACCTTTGTCATTTTTTTCTCGCGAATGGGAAGAAATTTGTGCAGCATATTTTGGAATTAAGTTTAATAAAATATGTAATAGTTATCTTTCCAGTTTTCATAGTCTTTACTTTTTTTTAAATACACCCTGTATAATACGATTAGAATCGAACTGCTTCGTAATTATCGACAATATACGAATGCTGATGGTAAAGAGTCATGAATAGTAAATGAAATCAAAGAAAACAAAATGAAAGTTTAATATAAAAGGCAGGAAACACGTATAAATATTTTACCGTTAATAATTTTGTAGTGCCTGACGATCTAACAATGATGCGCCTGTCTGAATAACTCAAGAAACTAAACTAAATAAAACTCTTATCCGCTTCGTACATCCTTTGTGATTTTATTATAAGCGTATGTGTATATGTATATGTTGTGCTTTCGATATCCTCTTTACAACTCTTGAGTTGTTTCATATCTTTATGTTAAAGAAATAATAATAAATACTGAACGGAATTGCTGATTATAGCCATGCCACACCAAGTTAGTATTATTTTACAGCTTTAGAATTCCGATTAATATATTCATTTCGAATTATACATAAATATCGACATTAACCTTATCACTTTTTCTACATAAAATTTTATATTAGAGGCATCGTCGTAAAGCTATATGCGATATACTATTTCAGTATATCGTTATTCTACACTTATTTAGACAAATCAATTAAACACATATAGTACATACATGCATCGATGCAATAAAACTCCAGCAATAAACACAGTTGTTGGTATGTGCAAATTAATTTAGGAACTTGTAACCGATTATAAACGTTACACGTTTTACATGGAGTAACCTGGATCGGTAAAAACAATGCTATGCACAAATGTCAAAGTATTTTTTCGTAATAAAATATCCCTTCACTATTATAATTTCTCTTTACAATTATGTTGATAACCGTGACTGCCTCATAACTATCCTGTCTGTACGGCTACTAAATTTTTCGCCGCGTCGACCGCTTCATTTGAATGTAACTGTTTCAATGCAAATTAGTTATTGTTATTTAAAACACCCTCACGATTTAGGTCTATATAATGTGACAGCATTTCATTTTTGGTGAACGTTCACTTCTAGATTATGGCTTCCTAGAATATATATATATATGGGATTGTATTAAATGCATGTTATACAGTGCTGTCGAGTAGTAACGAATAAATTCGTTATTATTATTATTATTATTATTATATTTTTTTTAATAGCAACACCCAATTTCGACCATCCCAATTGAAAGAGCGTGTCGTTCAACCTACACATTGTTATGTAATAATAATGATTAAAGTAAATGTTGAAATTGCTCACCGTTGGCTACCTGACAGTAACCAAGACGATTAATAAATTCTTGTAGAATATGGTCAATAATTTCAGGAGGCATACGCTGTATCTCCTGACGAATTCTTGCTTTTAATTCTTCTAAATTCGGCGGTCTACTAATCTATACTTTGCTTTTTAAGTATCTCCACAAGAAGTAATCTAGATGTGTCAAATCTAGCGATCAATCTAGCCAACAATTCGCCCCCTTCTCCCTATCCAACGAATCGGGAACACTTCATCTAAATAAGCACGGACAGGTGCTGCGTAATGGGAAGGTGCACCATCATGTTGAAAGCAAATGTCATTTTTTTGATATAAATTTATTAGTTCGGGAATAAAGTCGGCTCGAAGAAACTCCAAATATCTTCTACCAGTTAGGTTCACGTCAAAAAAAAGTAAGGACCAAGAATTCTTCCTTTGACTGTGCTGCACCACATATTCACTTTCTAAGGATGTTGAGTGCGATACTCCATCATTCATCGGGGATTCTCGATAGCCCAATAACGACAGTTTTGGTTATTGGCATGGCCGTTCAAAGCAAACGTAACTTCGTCAGAAAAAATTACGTTTCTTACGAATTTATTATCATTAGTGCATAGCTCTTGGATTTGCTCGCAGAATTGAATTCGCGGATCAAAGTCGTCTTCAGATAGCTCATGAACAAGACATACCTTATAAGGATGATATTTTGCTTTTTTCACAATTTTGTGAACTGTTGACGCTGCCATATTGAAATCAGAAGCCACTTGGTTAAGGGCTGAGTGATGATTTTCTTGTATTGCCGACAAAACGTTAAGTTGATCTTCTTCAGAGTTTGAGGGTCGACCAGGTTTAGGTAAATCACGAACATGTCCAAAGTTACGAAATTTAGACTCAATACTGATTATCATGCTTTGGCTAATGGGACGCCGATTAGGATGAGTTTAATTGGCCAATTCAACTACTTCTTGTTGGGTGCGCATCCTGTCTCCAAATCGGATCATGCAAAGAATTTCAATTCATTCTCCTTCAGTTAACTTCACCATTTTAAATAGAATGACAAAGCCACTACTCAATGAACAGTACTAACCTTGTATAATAAAATATATTAATAAATTTGCCTAAGTGTACAAGCATAATATGAAATTTTTCACAGAGTTTCATTGTAGGTGCATACATAATTTTTTAAATTAAATTAATAAAAAAAACATGAACTAGTATAAATAGATCAACCAGTTTGAGTTGCATTTAGATATTAACCTAGAAACCTATTGATATTTATCAGCGATATATTCTTTTTTGCAAAGCTTATGTACTTAAGTTAAAATGACATGTTGCAACGTATCCTTGAAATAATTGTTTTAGATTTCGATGATAAATCATTTGTAGTGTAATTTAATCCAAATTAAGCCTGCATTTATTGTGGCGCGAAAACATCAATTCGATATCGCTTTAATAGCCGCACTCAAATTAATTTAGAATTAATCACATATATGCAGGACCAATAATGTTAGAGATGTGTGTAGTATTAGAATACAAATCGGAGATAATTGCTTTAATCTTATAATGTATACTAACGTAAGGTTATTTTTTACCCGTTATGCGGTATATTCATGCTGAAAATGTTACACACAATATGCGAAAAGAAATGAGAAAATGTATGTTGTACATATTTAGATTTTGACCTTAACCTAAATTACATCTTGACTTGGGCATCGCTTATTCTTACGTTCCTGTATTACTTTTTGAAAGACGGTTATAGGAAGCCTATTCTTTGTTATGCTCTGTAATAATTTTTGTAATTTGTCATTTTTGCCATGCAATTGTTGGAATGACAAAGGTTACAATCACAATCTTCCCAATTTGTATAATACAGTGTGAGGGAGTAAATACCAACGATTTTTACGATATCATGGGCGTAACATTAAAGAATTGGAATAGTAACAAATATATACTCTGTTGTTTATTAAGGGTTGTAAATTGTAAAATCCACATCACATTAGGTAAATTAACCTGACAGCTAATTTGGCGGTATATTTAAATTATAAATTAGAATGAAATCAAGTAGTAGGTACTTATTTGTTAAATATAAATATACATATTTATGAATATTTATGTACATATATTACTAATATATGTATTTTTATGACCTTTTAACTTATGTTATCATCCAGATAGTTTTTCCACTTTTAGGTCAATGATACACGCAATTCTAACAAATAATAAATAAATAAATAAATAAAAAAAATAAATAAATAAATTTGACTTTTGTTAGAATTGCGTGTTATCATTGACCTAAAAGTGGAAAAACTATCTGGATAATAAGGTACATATATTACCTAAAACGTTCGAAATTTGCAATGTTATCTGAGTTTTCTTTATTGTAGGATTACTATTTTCTTGTATATGTTCAGTATAACTTGCTTTTCCTGTACAAATGCCCACAAATAATTTAAAAAACGGATTTTCTTGCTTAAACGTAGTAGAAACACAAAAAGATAATTGAAAAATATTTAACGAATTACGTATTTACTTAATCCGCTGTCTACAATTTGGCGTCGCTAAAATACCAAATTTTGGCAGTGTAAACATGACCGGCAACAAACCAATTGTAAGCCTATATTTTGGCGGGCTATATTCAATTTACTCCCCTTATTAAAAAACAGAGTATAGTAATAAATAATATTTTACTGAAAGATAATTACAATGAAATTATGTCTGTTTTCTAATACTGATACTTTAAATTGCACTTTAATTCCAGACTTGACTACTCTATCAAAATAATTAGAAAACTATAACACTTATTCAAGATATTATTTATTTTCAAATTACAACATTTGTTCAAAATGCTGTGGATGTAAATTTACGCACAAATTCACCCTTTGCTTCATACTATTGAACACATTATTTATTTATTTATTTATTGTACATAACAGAATCCAAATCCAAATAGTACATAACAGTTACTTAAAAAATACACACATATCTAACCTAAACTGTGCAATGCCATAAGTCCAACATGTAAATAATCAAAATTATTAAATAATAGTGCTTCTTACAAAACTAAATAAACTAATCAAATAAATTCTGATTACACCCAGCCAAGGGTGATCGCGGAAGCCCATCCCATGATACAAAAAGTATGTACATACATACATATGAATCATACCGAGTTAAAAGTTAGATTCCGAATGAACGTCGTAAACGAGCTATAAGTGCTAGAGCTATGAGTATTGCATATGTGTACAAAAGTGAAGTTCTCGAGTTGGTGGTGTCTGTGCTAATTATTTGTCTGTTTTATTAAATAAAAACTTACACCGTTAGAAAGCTCAAGAAATCGTCTTTATAGACGTAAGTTATTATGTAGATTCCTTTCTTACTTTGTCCGTAGTCCTGAATTAAATATACCACTGTTACCTGTACTGATTTTCTTTCCTTCTTTTTTATACCGATTGTTTTGTAGCGGCAGTTTAACATCGTTTAGTAGATACAAGGTCCGCTTGGAAAGTTTCGTTGCGTATCCTTGCCGTGTATACAACTTTTATTGAAACTAAAGACACCGTTAGTGAAACATGAGCATACAATGTAGTATCTGTTCTAAGGATCTCTCGCCTGAGAAAGAGGTGGCATGTGATTTATGCAAACATTTTGTGCACTCAGTTTGCTCGGGCTTATCAAGATTAGAAACGCAATGCTTAAAAAGCAAAGACCGGAAAATCACATTCATTGCCCGGAGTGCTCTGATTTCAAAGCACAACTTAAAAACATGCATACTTTAACAAAGCTGGTCCAGGATCTGAGGGATGAGGTTAACACTTTAAAGCGGAATGCAGCTCATTATGTGGAGGGAGATGTTTATCAGACCGAGAAGGTGGTCCAGGAATTGATGGATAGGGAACGGAGGAAGAACAATATTGTGTTGTTTAATATTACTGAGGCAAATGCAGGCGATAAAATTTTGTCTGTTTTGGGAGTTTCGCCTAATATTCCAATTAAACCCATTAGACTGGGAAAGTTTGACTTGACCAAGGCTGATAGGAAGCACCCAATAAAAATCGATCTCGGTGATACTGTGTTGGTAAATAAAGTTATTCGCAATTGCAAACATCTTAAAACATCTACTATTTTTAATTCAGTGGGTATCTCGAAAGACAGAACGCCTAGCCAGACTGCTTTCTATCACAAGGTGAGACAAGAGTTATTAAGGCGAAAGGATGCGGGCGAGACAAGTATATTTATAAAATACGTAAAAGATATGCCTACAATTGTCAAGTCAAAATCTTTAAACTAAATCGGTCCAACACCACGAACCTTCTTCATATCCAGTACCAAAATGTCCGGGGTCTTCGCACTAAAATTGACGAGATTTTCTCTCACACTTATGTATCTAGCACTGACATTATCTTATTTACGGAGACCTGGTTAAATAACGACATACTTAGTGAAGAACTGTTTCATCCCTCATACAATGTACATAGAGGGGATAGAAAGTTTGCTCTGGTGAAAAGAACCACCGGTGGTGGTGTTTTATCAGCATTTGCTAACACTCTTGTTGCTACATCTTTAGATATTTCTAACTTAACTACCATAACCCCACTAATAGACTTGACAATCCTGGTTTCTCATAATAGTATTTATATCGCTAATGTTTATATCCCGCCAAATATAAATCTGGATGACTTTGAAGATTTTGTTGAGGCTCTTAGTGGTTTTCTCTTAAATAAGCGATGTGTTTTGATTGGTGACTTTAACGTACCAGCATTTAACGTACCTGACATTGATGATAGAAGATCCAGTATCATTGTGCACTTGATGGAAGTGCTTGGCTTGCGTCAGTTCAATTTCATTAAAAATCATAACGGAAGACTGTTGGCGAGTGCAGATTTGGAGATCGTTGATACGCGCGATACCATACCATTTACTAATGAAAACTTACATCATCCTGTTCTTGATATTATTGTCCACTTTTATCCTTCTCCTACTACATCAACTTCCAATCCAACAATAATCTACGCTACAACTTTCATAAAGCCAATATACCACGGATTCGCTCTGAATTGGCATTGGTCGACTGGAATTTTATAACTGGTTCCGATATTGATTATGTAACATACCGATTCTACAATACAGTTAACGATATTTTGGGGAGACATGTGCCTAAAGTTAAAACATCAAAACGTTACTACCCGCCCTGGTTTTCAGCAAAATTAAGGAAAGTAGTTGGTTTAAAGGAATTTTACTACAAAAAATGGAAGTCCACAAAATCCGAGTATTACCTGGTAGAATTTAGAAGACTAAGACGTTTACTTAGACACGAGTCCCGCAGTTCATATTCATGCTACCAAAAACGGAATCCGATATAATCACAAACCCTAAGGCGTTTCAGTCATTTGTGAACAATCGAAGATCGTCGTCTAGAATACCTGGTTCTATAAGTGCAATGAAGTGGATTTAACCCAGCCATTGGAAATTGTAAACGGTTTCGCGAACTGGTTTTCTAGTGCATACCATCTAATTGTAAGCGATGCTCCAATCCCAGCTACATTTATCAGCTATCCATCGTTCAACATTTCCTATGTCACAGAGGAAGAGGTACTATCCAGTGCACGAAAACTTAAAGCTGACATGACTTCGGGTGACGATCTTATACCTAGTGTGCTTGTGCGGGAGTGTGCTGAAGTCTTCGCATACCCTTTGACTCTACTGTTTAATCTTATCATACAAATATCATGTTTCCCGCGCACTTTGAAAATCAGTAAGATAGTGCCAGTGTTTAAAAGTGGCAACAGAGCTGATATAACTAATTACAGACCTATAAGTATTTTACCTAACTTTGCAAAAGTGTTTGAACAAATTTTGTACCAACAAATATATTGTAAATGTAAACCTTACTTGTCAACTAATCAACATGGATTTATCTCTGGCAGATCGACTGTGACGAACTTGGCCATCATCACCCAACAAATTTCTATAGCGCTGGACCAACGTCAACAGGTGGATGTGATCTATACCGACTTTTCAAAGGCATTTGATCGCATAGATCATGGCATACTTTTATCAAAATTGGATGCTATGGGTTTTTGTGCTTCTTTGCTGAAATTATTTACATCCTACCTCAGTAATAGGGTACGTCATCTACAACGGTTTCCGATCTGATAGCTTTAAAATTTCTTCAGGTATTCCACAAGGGTCCAATCTTGGACCACTACTTTTTAATATATTCCTTAACAATCTACTCCCTAGGCTACGATGTGAATGTTTGGCGTATGCGGATAACCTTAAGATCTACAGCACTATCAGGAGCCACGCTGACTGCATTAAATTACAAACGAATCTTTCGCTAATTAAAGAATGGTGCACATTGTACAACATTGCCTTGAACGGGGGGAGGGAGGAGGGCAAAACCAGAGGGTATGGAATACCGCCCCGGGTAGAGGGGTGTTCGGGGAAAATTTTTGAAATTTAAAACCCAAGGAGGTGGTTTTTGAAGTATTTAACTAACTAAAATATAGGCGTACGCAAGAACTTAAAAATTAAAGTTTAATCCCAAATTTCTGCGTGCAAAATTCACGTGCCCCCGTGCCCCCTCCCCCTGGATCCGCCACTGGTCTCTGCTACTAATCTGTCTGTCAACAGCAAAAGGTGACAATAGGAAAGCCTTTCTGGTAATAGAGACGTAAAATAACAAACGAAATAGGCCAAAACGAAACTGTAAAGTAAACAGAAGGACGCTACTGATTATTTATGGTATAACTGGTAGAAACGCCAACTCTCAAACATTTTGTAAGGGCATAACTTCGTTTATCCAAATTTAACTTTTCAAATTGCAGACATCACTGCTTCATCCAACTGAGGCATTTTCTTTAAATTTGGGAACAAAAAATAATCTGAGGGAGCTAATTCTGGCGAAAAGGATGCATGAGGTAGCATGTCGATGTATCTCTTTTTTTCAACCATTATAATTCATTAATTCTAATGTATCAAGAACGTCGCGTCGGCTTTAGCTCGTTCCAATTGTACGACATGAATGAAATTCAAGCTCACTATCATCTTACATTCATATCTGCTTTTGAATATTTTTCAACGTCACTAGCACTTTATTGATGAGTCCCCAACAAATCTAATTTATGGCCGCGTCCTGATTAATCACAGGAAGTGAAGAGATATTAATTTATAACAATATCTGTACGCTCGGAATAAGCGGACACTTCAGTCCGACGAAGATAATCATGACGTCTTTAATGGTCGAACTTATATGGACAACCGTTGATGGCGAAGATCCGTCATCATAGACAGGTTCCTAATATGGTCGAAGTCTGTCCCCCCGAATAATTTCGTCGGTGGCCGTTCGAGCGCATAATACAACATACTCCTTATCTGAATACGTACAAGTGAGTAACGTAACAACCCGCGCCTTCGACTTTTCATTTGTTTCTATTCCTACGTCATTCTACTGTGGGTGAATCATCATAGTACAACGGTCCCGTGTTTGGTTTGCTGACGTTGGGCGTTTATTTTCACCTGACAACTGACACGCACGCCCTCTTAAGAAGTTTTATTATTTATTGACGAATTATTTCAGAATGTCTTATTTAATAAAGGGGGTCTTGTATAAATAGAAATGAGCACCTGGCTGTTACAACTCTAGTTGGAATCACGATGCTTAGGTTTATTATTTCCTGCGTTTAATGTATACGACTATATGCATGTGAAATTATCAAGAAAAGTTAATATTAGAAATTAAAACAGGTGTAAATAAATAAATAATTGACACTGTTTGGATCAACAGTGGATTTAAAAATTATTTCATAGAATATGTCTGCCTTAATATCGTATTAATCTTACTATACTTTAATCGGTACCTATGTAGTACCAGCGATTAGGAGGCTACCCAGCGATGTGAGAGATCAATTCTCCGATAGGATGATCTAAAATTTGCTCTTGGGAGTAAAAGGATTAACAGCGGAACAGCAGTGAGATAGTTCTGTAACTAAGCCATTGAACACATTTAGATAAACTAAATTAAATATGTAGTAAGAGTTACAGACTAGTCAATCAGACAAGCAATAAAGGTCTTTAAAACTAGTATGTTTCCAAATAATAGAAAATGATTCCTTGTCAAAAATTAAAAAGGGTCTTTCATAAATTAAGAAATCATATTTTGTTAAGAAGTTCTGGCAAAAAAACGGAATAGGAGTTTCATATTGCATCCTGTTAAAAGATTACAACCAAATTTGACAACCAATTGATAGAACACGTCCACAAAGAGCCATTCTTTTAACTCTTCAACTCAGCAATTTTAAGAAAAAACCAGAAACATTTTTTTTCTCATTTTTTGAAGCGTGTAACTTTTCAAAGACAAGTCCTAGAGCTTTTGTTTACTTGCTTCCTTTAATTTTCGACAAGAAATCATCTTATTTGGAACATCCTGTATAAAAAGAATTTCTTGCTGGTTAAGTGTTTGTGCAGTACAAGAAAATGCACAAAATATACAAATAAAGCTCGACGTATCGCCAATAATGTAAATGGCTTCTGCAGGACCCAAGAGTGGCTAAAGGAGAACCACGACACGAACTCGACATGTGAACCACGCTAAAGGCGCAGACCTTCTGACAAATTTCTTTTTTTAAAGAAATATCAGTTAAACAATTCCATTATTTTGTTGGTTTTCACGGACGATGTCCATTGAAGTTGTCTTGCGTATTAGTGGTCAGTACACATGAAATTCATTCGTTTGTTTTGCACGAAAATTCACACGTCAAATTTAAAGCGTCTTATTGGAAGATAAAAATTATGCTCTAATGCATGAAACAGAAAAAAGATATGTAGACATAAATCAACTTTCGAGAGTATGGGAGCAAGATGACGTTGCAGCTTAAAAGAGTACAAGCCAAACGAGAATGAATTTTAACCGTTTACCATATATTTTAAAGTAATACAATATATAAAAATATATCTTGTAAATAGGACAAAATATAAAAACTCTAGCTCTGTTAAACATTCGCGTCGTGAAGAATTGTTAAATTGGCTAGGACACGTCACCCACACATACACCACAAAATTCCATCCGTTGCCAAAAATCTCTAAATTCTTAAAATACATTCCGCATGTCGCTGATTTTGCTATATTGTAAGTAGGAACTCCGTTCAGACTACATAGATTATATACAAAGTACCGGGAAAGAAGTGAAAATTACGTAAACAACGTCTGGCCTAAGGTGCTACGTTACGATTTATTTGTGAGTCTACACGTTTCGAGATGATATGAAAAAAGCCGCGTTGAAAAAAATATGGTGTTAATAATTTTGGAATCCGGTTTGGGTTATTTTCGAGGAAGAAGTAGGTTACAGAATGACGCAATGAGTTATCTGATATATCCTATAATTATAGGGGTTGTTCTTTATTCAAGTCTGATTTTTTATTGTTAGGAAATGTTTGCTCATTACAATACGATTAATTAGTATTCGATTAAAAGGATATCACCGTAGATACATGTAGGTAAACAAGTCTTATGAATGAAAATTCCTCTAGATTCAACATACATATACTTGGTTCATCGTACTATCTGTTTAACCAGTATGTATGTAGGTATGTATTATTTAAGATCATTGGCTTGATTCCTAAAAAGTATGGTAACTGTTTTATAAAAACAAGTGCGCAGTTTTGAAACACTACGACGTTCTTAATGAGCATAAACTCGGATAAGGATTCAAATTTTGGAAAAATATTTGGCCAAAATGCTGTCAGAGTTCTTCAACATCAATACCGTCCCCAACGACTGGAGCTCAGACTAATAGTCGGGAAGAAATATTGCAACTGGGAAGGTCATTGGACGGAGAAGGTTTTGCAGACTTGGATGTACACTTACCCGAAAGAAGTTGTAGAACGATTTACATATAATCGCTATGTAAATCGTTCTACAACTTCTTTCAAGTGAGTGTACATAGATATGTATGTATGTACAGGGTGGCCAGCTAAGAATGCAAAGTGCTATATCTCGTAAACTATTCGTTTGAGCGACTTGCGGAAAAAAATATATTACTAAAGTGGACAAAAGAAGAACGTGGAAAATATTGTCAGATTTCCAACATGGGCGCCAGAGGGCGTAACCGTCATTTTAAATGTTTAAAGTGATTTTTCACTGAAATCCACATAGTAAATCTTACTAAAAAATATGTGCCTTTCAAAGCTGAGTTTTACTCGAGCTATTTTTGTTTAACATTTTTTGACGTATCTATTAAAATAAAGTGGTGGGAGGTAATTTGATGTTCTTTTAAATAAACAGCTGTAATTCCGAAACGGATGAACGGATTTTAACAAACTTGGTCTCGTTGGAAAAAGCACTTATTGCTCCATCAAACCCATCTTACCTATGATTTGTCTAATTCTTGGTGATGCCGCTAGAGCGCGCTTTTTGATATAATAACAGAAAATTGCAAAAATTCTCTAAAAAATCAAATGCAATAATATCCCTTTTTTCGATAAAAATCTAGTGAAATGATACCTAAATAGATCAGTGAAAACGGTATCTCGATATCTTATTCGTAGCTTGAAATATCGAAGAAAAAAAATTAGTTGTCATATAATTTTTAAAAAACGCTATTACACCGGTATATATTGTTGTTTATTTGTCATTTTTCAAGATTCAATGATAAAATTTCATAATTTAATCAATTTTAAATAATAAAAGTATTTCGTGTTCAAACAAATTAGAAAAACGTGCAGGAGCATAATAAGAAAAAAGAATCGATTTTGAAATAAAACTCATGCGTCCTTCAATGTTCGAACTGTCTTGCATCAATTTCTACTCTTAACAGACTACGAATGGCCTCTTGTTCGAACCGCAACGTCACATATACTGGAGTCTCCATATAATAATAATAATAATAACAATATCGGCTTTATATTGTGTGGTATTCTGGTTGGAACTATCTGCCCTATTTCTGCCTATGTGCCGTGTTTCTTGATTTTCTGGTAAACCAATTGCCAATTTTATTAAAAGATATGTACTTGCAATTACAGCAATATATGTTTTTGCAACTAGACGGTTGCCCAGCATATTTCTGAAGAAATGTGTGAGAACATTTAGTTCTAAGATATCACCAGAGATGGATTCGGCCAGTAAGTATTTCCTTGGCCACTGTGATAGCCAGAATTCACCTTTTCTACTATTCTAACTTCTATTTATGGGGTCGGTTGAAAAATATTTTGTTTACCAAATTCCACCAACAGTTAGAGACGACTTGAAAATACTATAGCCTATTTGTAGCCCGTCAAGAGCAGGAATTGAAGCTGCTGTAATGTCCATCCATAAACGGCATGCATCAATGCATTGAGTGTGATGCAAGACAGTTCGAACATTGAAGGACACATTAGCTTTATTTCAAAATCGGTGCTTTCTTCTGATTGTGCTCTAGCACAATTTTTCCAATTTTTTTAACTAAAAATACTTTTATTATTTAAAATTGATTAAATTATGAAATTTTATCATTGAATCTTGAAACAACAATAAATACCGGTGTAATAACGTTTTTTTGAAATTATATGATAACTAAATTTTCTTTCTTCGATATTTCATGCTACCAGGAAGATATCGAGATACAGTTTTCACTAACCTATTTAGGTATCGTTTCACTACATTTTTATGAAAAAAGCCATATTATGGCATTTAATTTTTTAGAGAATTTTGCAATTTTCTGTTATTATATCAAAAAGCGCGCTCTAGCGGCATCACCGAGAATTAGAAGAATCATAGGTAAGATGGGTTTGATGGAACAATAAATGCTTTTTCCAACGAGACCAAGTTTGTTAAAATCCGTTCAGCCGTTTCGGAGTTACAGCTGTTTATTAGAAAAAAACATCAAATTGCCTCCCACTACTTTATTTTAATAGATACGTCAAAAAGGGTTAAACAATATTTGCTCGAGTAAAACTCAGCTTCAAAAGGCACATATTTTTTAATAACATTTACTAGGTGGATTTCAGTGAACAATCACTTTAAAAATTTAAAATGACGGTTACGCCCTCTGACGACCATCTTGGAAATGTGAGACTATTTTCCACGGTTTTCTTTTGTATACTTTAGTAATATTTTTTTTTCCGCAAGTCGCTCGGACGAATAGTTTACGAGATACAGCACTTTGCATTCTTAGCTGGCCACCCTGTACATACAAGATATAGACGAGATTAATGCGCAGAATGCTGAATTGTTCATTGAAGAATTGTGTTCGCAATATGAGAACACTTCAGTGATAACACAGGTGGAATCAGAAGTAACTGAGTCAGCTTCAAAGACAAACTAACAGTAGCAAGTATTTCAAAGATTTTCCTAATGGCGAGCCACTTAACAGAAGAGGTATGTGAAATGGACGACGACTGTTCGCTTGTTCTACATAAGATTTTACTAAACGAAAAACGGAAGGAATCTAAACAACCAAATATTTGCAATTTTTTAAGCCCTAAATACATAGATATTACGTAGGGACATGTACATTATTTACCTTCATATTATTCTGCTTTTTATTCCTAGTTTTATTTTTACGAACATTATACGTATAATAATTTCGAAATATACCTACTTCTGTTTAAAATCTCTAATAACACATGTATGCACATACATAATATTTGTTTTACCAGATGTTGAAGTAGTATAATTCCAACTGAATAACCTCCTCGTAACTATAAAACATAAGTAAGCACTTAACATAGCGGCATAGAAAAATGGTGAGATAAGCAATTACACCATTATACTTATATGCTTAATAAATGCTTTATCGCCAAATTCAATTTCTCCTTCTTCCTCTTTAAATGCATGATGGTCATTCCATAATTAATGATCGATAATTTGCTCGAATGATTGTTCACTTAAATAAATTTCCGTTTACATAGTTTACATACATCCATTGACAGAATATTTAATAATATCTCCGACAAAAAGATTCAACATTAATAAAAAAGATATATTTATGAAATCTAAAAAACACAAAAATTAAATTTTAAAATTTAAATTAACATTTCTTTGGCAAAACAAAAGCATAAGAACGAATATTGACATTCCTCAATAGAAAATATAAATATTTTTATATTATATTCACCCAACGTAGAATTCAATGATGTTATAAGTTATAAATCATAACCGAAACTACTATAGAGAGACAAAGAGAGAGAGAGAGCATTAAATGACTTGGAGGACTCACGAAAATAAACAGGAACAAAGGAATGCAACCTGAAATCTCTCAAGTTATTTTTAACGTTACTATTTCGTACTCATTTTGAATGTGTGAAATCCAGTTCATCGTCATATTCTCGTTTTCCAGGCTAAAGAGTTCGTTTCTGTGGTTCTCATTTACGTTAAATTTTAAAATTGAAGTCGAGCATCTAAACGTGAAATAATGCCTAGATACATATAAACTTTTATTTTAATTCCTGTATATTTAGTATATGTTACCAAAGTCTCTTAAAAGTAGCTTCACTAACAATTCACTAACCTACTGACATCCCTCAAGGATGGAAGGATGGAAGGATAGTCATAGCAAGATGTAGCAAATGCAATTGATTACAACAAAAGCAGTACTTTCAGTAAATGCGTAAATCGATGTAAACGCACTACTTACACAAGAAAGTTGGTTCTGTATATCCAAAGAAGTCAACACTGGACACAACTTGGAAGATATGATGCAATTGAATATTCTTATAGTGCAGCTGCTATGCGTAAAGGATTACCAGATGTTGTACATAGCCATGAACAACAGAAACAATCAGAATCACTATCACTATCCATATCAGTGTTGCTTGTGTCATCAATTCCAAACTAAATAATAAATGGCTCCACCACATCATCTATTAAGCCATACTTGCATATTTTGCCTTTTTCTTTAAGCACATGTTCTACACATTGTGTCCACGTTTCTGAAGTTACATTTGTAATAACGGTTAACAAAAAGTCTTCCACTTCAGCTAATTTGAAGCTTTTATTTTTTGCAGCTGCTTCATTATTTATTTGTGCCCAAACTAATTCAATAGGATTCAAATCACAAGGGTATGGTGGTAATCTAAGTGCAATTTTATTACTCTGTTTTGCCATTTCGTCCACTGCGTGTACATTGTAATTTTTTTGTGATGATTTATTATTTCCAACAACTCTAATTACACCGTGGAGGGATCAAACGGTATTTGTTTTTGAAGTCACTATTCTAGCATTTTCGCTTTTTCTGCTATCTCTCTCCATTACAACAACACTATTGTCAGGTAATTTCTTTAAAATATTATTAAACCACTCCTCAAAAACATTTGCATCCATTTCATCGTGGTAATCAACTGCTTTTCTTTCTTCAAATAGTAGTAATCCATTATCGACAAAACCGTTTTTAGAACCAACATGTAAAATAATTAAGCGTCTTCCTTTACCAGCAGGATTTTTGAGACCAGTAGTTACACTATCTATCAATGCTTGTTTGCGTGTTGTAACATTAACATCTACCCACACGTCTGCCCTTGTGTGCAATTAATTCAGCCATGTTTCATCTAAATAATAGATTGGGCGTTGCTCATTTCTATATTTTGATATTGAAGATAATATTTTCGTCTCCACAAAACAATGTCATCACCTTTGAGCAGTAAACTTTTACGATTACGTTTTAAATATCTGTAACTACAAACTCTGTATTATGTAAAACACTTAAATAATTAGTATCCAAACTTACTTAAAATTAAGCATCTTCATTAATTTATACAAGGTTGAACGACTCATTGGAGGTATATTTTGATCTTCCCTTACTTTCTTTAAGATTTTGTTTAATGTAGGAAGTTCTCCAACGTAAAAACAGCCATGTATGATTCTTCTTATCTGTATTTAATACTGTCATCAATTATACGTAGGTAGCAGCGTCTTTTTTCCAACTCATTTTAATTGTGGTGAAATTTGTCCTCTACTTTTATATTCACCAATAATATGGTAAACACTTGTCCTCGAAACACCTATTATTATTATTAATATAAGTATACCTACATATTTATGACTATTTATGTATGTTACCTGAAGTGTTTGAAATTTACAGTGTTATCTGTGTTTTCCTTACTATTTTCTTGTATATGTTCGGTATAACTTACTTTTCCTGTACAAATCTCCACACCCTAAAGGTGCACGTTTTCTTAGAGGCAATGCTAATAGTCCACTTGTATTAGGCTTCGATCCATTTTTACAAGCAAATAGTTTTTAAAAAACTTATGTTCTTGTATAAACGTAGTAGAAACACAAAAAGATCATAGAAAAATATTTAACGAAACATGTATTTAGTCAACCAGCTGTGTCTACAATATGGCGTCGCTAAAATACCAGAGATATAGAGTAAAGAGAACGCTCATAAACCACTGCGCATCCAAATTTTGATGTACACACTGGGAGTCGCCATTTTTAACCTTCAGACTACGAACATACTTAAAATTTAAGGTTGTAAACCCATAGATGAAATATTCCCTACAAAATAATCAGAGAGGTAAGAGTAGGAAGGATGCGCATAAACCACAGCGCAGCTAAATTTTGATTTAGTTTGTGTTACCTAGGTTACGCATATATAACTTTTTTCGGCTTGTTTTTGAATTTAAGAAAAACAATTTATTATTTTTGAGGTTACATTTACACTTTCAGTTATTAATTTGAATTTGTTTAACATCCCGTCTACTGTAAGAGCGTGTAAGAACGTAAGCGTTTTAGAGAGGATTTTCATCAGTTGATTTTATTATACATGCATGATTTCTTAATTTTACTTACGTTTTCTTACGGGAAGGTTATTGCAAGAGTGGTTTAAAAGTAGTAGAATATCGTATGCCTAATATTTATAATACTCAAATTGATAATTTTTAAGTCTAAAGCAAATATTTTGAAAGTTTTTAGGGAAATTAAATATAATACACTTGAATTATATCTATTATTTTAATAATTTGAGTCAATAGCTATGCTTGTTCAATTGAAAATTACTTAATTGAATAAAACCATGGGTTAGAACAAAGTATTCATACCATTATTCTGCAGGGGATGCTAGTCTACGGGTTTGCAACATTGAATTCCAAGTAAGTTGGTAGTATGAAGGGTAAAAATGGCGACTTTCAAAATTAGACATTCGCGCATGTTATACGAGCATTCTCCCTAGTCTATATCTCTGTAAAATACCAAATTTTGGCAGTGTAAACATGACCGGCAACAAACCAGTCGTAAGCCTATATTTTGGCGGGCTATATTCAATTCCTCCTCTTATTAAAAAACAGTATGGGTAGGTAAATAACTCTTATTTGGTATGACAAGAAATTGCTACACAATTATTTAAATATAAGAAATGTACTGAGAGCAATTGTGGGAAATGCGTTTATACATTTTAAAATACTCAACATGCATATAAAATGATTTGTGATTGCATTGCTATGTACACTATGTAGATAACCTAAAAGTTTAACCTGCCTGTGAAACTATATTCCATATCGTTCATAATATTCATTTTTTACATCCATCTACAGCAGATAACCATCACACAGCTAGGTCTTCCTGGAGTTATTCCAAATTTATGTTAATTGTAACAACTCCCACCATCGCAATGGTCGAAATAGATTCACCTAACTTGACAGTTATCTTTCTCCCACATTTGTGCCTCAACGCCTGCCTGGTAGAGGTGTACTCCGATATTTATTTCGCAAATCTAAAAATGACGGGAAATCTATAACCTCACTTTTCTGTGACGCAATTCAACTACTCTCCTCTCCGCTGTCAATGTTCTGTCAGTTTTGACATTTTAACATCTTTCATAATTCTATACATTGAAATATTTTAAAAATCAAAATGAAAGATTAAGAAGATTAAAATAGTGGAATAAAAAATGTCACAGAAAAGCACTACAAGGAATGCAGGAAGTTTCCTTGGGGAATCTTCTCGTGTTAAGTTTAATAAATACGTATCGTGGTATTCAAATGGAAATGAATGCGTCCTTGATGACAATTCAAGTAGTCGCTATTCGCGGGAAGATATTCTTCTATGGCACTTGTTAGTTGTGAACGTTGTCCTCTTTTTTATTTTGATCTACTCCGTGGCGTATTACTCCAGCTTACCCACTCCAGCATGCTTAGATGGTACGTTGCAAAAAACTGATTTTTAATTATTTTCATGAATTTATTGTTTCAGATGCGATATATTTTTAGATTGTACACATTGGCGTAGATATACGATAATAAACTATTTTAAATTAGCGTAAAATAATTGTGGACCATTTCAACCGTTTTTGGACGTTATGCATTGGAACAGCTGCTTTACCATACAATATGAAATTATTTTATTTTATTTTATTCAATAAAGTTTATAAGACCTATTTTTGACATACATATTTTGACGTATTAACAATTTGACTTAACGTAAAAAGAATTATTAGTACCTACCTAACAATGCTAGATATCAATATTGTCAATTTTGAGTAAACAGTGAAAAGCAATATAAGTAATTGTTCTTAAAATGTCATCACAACAAATTAACACCGCAATGCAGCGGGAAAGTCTACCGGACGACGATAGTGACACTGCGACACCGCACACTAGCAGATCACTAGACTATCCAACGCAGTTTTCCGAAACTGGTATCAGAAGCCAATTTACCATACAAGAAGTGATCTTAGTTCACTTGATCATCGTTAACGTGCTTATATTCTTTGTACTGCTTGTTGTCTTCTTTAAATACTACACGATGACCCGCCCTGAATGTATTACAAATGAGTAAGTTAAAAACTGTTATAAGTTTGAATTTAATCTAAATTTTATAAATCTTTTAGGGGTGATTTTTCGTAACGGTTAAAATTGGAAGTAGCCGAAGAATAGTTATGAGTTCTGTTTTGTCAGCTTTAGAAATACGTACCAATGTTATATAGTAGATTCGTCAATAAAATTTGCTATTTAGCTCACTGTTCGACTGAAATTTTATTATACCTAGTTGCTGATAGATAGTCGGTAGATATCACATAATATGGTGTTCGAATACTTGCTACTACAGGTAAAGAGATTTTAAGAAGTATCTATGTTTCTTCCTCCATAATATACCGGACGAGCTTTTTATCTTGAGACAACAAAATATCTCTAATATCCTCTTCCCGTCCCCTAGAGTGGAGAGGGGTAACATGATTTTGTGTTTTTTTTTAATTTTAACATTAGAATAATTTAAAAAAGCCATTTAACAACGAAGAACTTTACTTTATCATACGCATTTCAGAAAATGTGTTCGAAAATGTGCCCTTCCACTTCGATACATTCATTTATTCGCAATTGAAATGATTGCATACAACTGAAAAGTGCTTGCGGCGTATTCCTTGAACAAGCGTTGGTAATTCGCTCAATCATGTTTTTCGTGGTAGTTGGCACTTCTGTATAAATTTCAGACTTTAAGTGGCCCCACAAAAAGAAGTCAAGGGAATTAAGATCCAAGGCCAAGACACTGGACCACCTCCTCCCATCCATCGATGATTGTAGGCTCCAGCTAATACTTTGCGTGGACAGCCGTCATTTTGGAACCACATTCTTTATCATACGTCCAAGAGAAGGTTCTCAAGTAAGACTGGAAGTTCGTTCTGCAAAATGTTTCGATATTTTTCAGCCTTTAAGTTTCCATCGATAAAATATGGACCAATAAGCTTATTGCCAATTATTCCACATCAAACATTTACGTTCCAAGGATGTTGATGCTCGACCAAAAAAATTGGGATTATCTTGTATCCGGTGAAGCGCCCATTGACCAAATCTCACTCGATTTTGAAAATCTTGATGCATGGAAACTATAAATGGATGATATTTAGTACGCTTCAATATTTGACAGATAGTGGACTGAGAAATTCTTGATCCGCGAGCTATTTCTCCAATATACTAATGTGCGGATTATTAGCTCCTCCAGCTACTACCGCGATTTCATTGTTTTCTCCACCAATTGTTTTTCGACGATTACGTTTTCTTGGCTGTACAGTCCCTTCGCTAGAGAACTGTTAAACGACTCGGTAAAAAGAAGCGCCCGATCATACCTTGTCGGAAAAACGTTGTGAGGAACTACATTATAACAAATCTTATTAAGATCGTTTTTTTGATTTGATGCAGTGTTTTAGAGATATTCCGTTGTCTGAAGATAAAAAACTCACCCAGTATATGGTTAAAAACCTCTCTGCATACTAACTGTCCACAATTTCTTTTCTTCATGAACTGGTAAAAGCCTATTGTGTCCCAAGATATTTTTTTGTATAATCTGTGTTTGTTCGTGTACTTGATCCGTATAGTGACCAAGCTTCCTGAAAACCTGACAAAAGTTTGAATACAGCTATAGAAACTCTCACATATTCGGTGACATCACTTGCTAACTTGCCAGCTAGTTCACTCCCTATAATTCCTTGGCTTGGTTTGACATACATATCAAGCTGATGCTGTAATGTTCCAGCAGTTGGTGGAGCTTCCTATAGCATTCCAGTACCACGTGCCACCTTGGAATTGTGACTTTGGTAACTTGCAATGCCTTAGAGACAACTTGGCTATCAGATAGGATCTATGCATTATCATGTAGGCATTCCGATAACAATTATGTTGGCCTAGAAACAATAGAGTAGTGGGAGTAGTCTCCCAAGCTGGTAGTTCCACTATCTGGTTCTACATCGCTTTAGACTTTAAAGTCCATAATCACATTCGGCTTTTTCAAAGCATTCACAGAATCAAAGAGAGATTCCTTGCCAGAATCTTGTCGGCCCTTTAAGAGGTGGTGTCATCTGCTTGATGTAGGCTTGATGAAGTTGGCGAAATGGTCTGTGGTGTTACCAGTGAAACTTTTTCATCTAATACATCTTCATGATGATATCTGATCAAGCAATCCTTTGGACTTTTGCAAACTCCTCTTATGTCTCCTCCGCAGTCCCAAAAGATCTTCGCGATTATTCCACTGACGAATAAAGTCACCCCATAGGTTCTCAATTGGATTTAGGTCTGGCGATTTTGCGGCCCAATACACAGTGCGTGAATTGGGGATGTAAACCCTCCCTGAACCAATCGAGAAGTGTGGACAGCACTATTTTCCTGAATATGCAATATGTACACTTGGCAACATGGCCGTTTTCAATATATTGACATACTTATCAGCGTTCATTCTTGAAGATATTTGACCTACTTAATTGTCGTCAACCTGTCCTAGATATCCATCTCTGCTATTGTGAGGGTATATCTGAGCATAAACCTATCATATTTTACTGTGCTTTTTTATTGCTACCGGCTGAACATGTCAAAAAAACGGCCAAAACAGCAAGACAAATAGTATTATTTGGTTGTATTCAAGTAATAAAATATAAATTTTGAAGAAAAATCAATGTTAAGACATAATTTTCGCGAATTTAAAGCTACAATTAAAGAAAAGATTTTCTTAAAGATTTTAATTAGTAATTTGACAACATTAACCGCAAAATTCCAGCTTGTTAGACTCTATAAGCTTATATAATACAATTTCTGTTTCTACCTAATCACGTAACCATTATGGAAATTAGAAAGGAACTAGTTTCAAGTACGACGACTAACATCTATCAATTTAGACGTAATCTACTTTTTGCGGGCATTCACCAAAATGAAAATGCAGCAAACGTACGATTTTACTTTCACGTGAATCATTTTCTCATATGTATATGCATGACAGATATCTCTATACATTCTAAAACAAATATGTATTCGAAAACGTATTGAATGAATTTCGGCAACAACGTTGACAGAGACCTAGACCGATGATGATGATGTTAAAAAAAAGAATTCGAAGTTAGCTAGGCTTCGTTCAGTATGCGTCGTATCGTACTACATACATTATCAGAAGAAGACACTTTCACACATATGTTTTAGAAGGAGGAGTAACAGGCGGATGAGTGTTTCACGCAACGACACGAAGACCAGACATATGCTTCAACAAGTGGTGAATAAAAAATGGGGAGACGCACAAATCCAACAGGGGCGTATTCAATATGAAATTTAATCTTGCCTTTATTCACTAATATATTTAGTACATTAGAAAGGTATTTTAAACCAGATTAAAGAGGAGTTCTTTATGAGTAGATGTGATGAACTGATTAATTAATAGTGGAACCTATATAAGGTTGATAGTGAATCCTAGAAATAATAACAATAAATTTAAAATGTGATGGGGTTTAAAATGATCCCATTTATTCACTTCACGTTTCATTTAGATTTTGTAAAGTGACATAATATCCGAGAGTTTGTGTTTACAAGACAAATGCCAGCAGATTACCGAAGCCAAAATTTAAACTTGAACAACCATACCTTCCAAAAGTCTGCCAAAAAGTTTGCCGTTAGCTAGATGGTTAGCTTTTTGTTCAACTTTAATTCATAAATATTTAGTTACCCACATCATATTTAAGTCAAAATTTCAGTAACCGAATTCGATTGCTAATTGGCTTCCAAAATAAATGTGTGTAAAATTCTAATTCAAGTGGTAGGCATTCTTTTATTAGTGCTTTTTTAATTTTTGAACTGCGTATCTATGGAAATCTACCGCCCGAGACCACTTGATAGCTATTTAGAAGATCAAATTACTTCAAATATACAAATCGATAATTATTGAAGATTTTGGCATGTCACATATGTGTACTTAAAGCGACATCAGAGGCAATCAAAGAACGGGTTAGGTAGCGAAACAAGGCATTTATGATAATGGAAATCACGTGAAATTAGAAGAAGAATTGGCAGTGCGTTAAAGTCTCTCTCCAACTCTCCCCAAACCTTCTGAAGAAACTGACAGCATGATTAACAAAACGTTAATTAAAAACTTTCCACGAGAGAAAACCAAAAATTAGTTCAATACAAAACTTAAAGATGCTGGATACTATAATATCCAAGACTTAGTTGGTTCGATACCAGGGCAAGGCTCCACAGAAGTTATCACAAAATTCCCGAAGAGTCTATTCCAGATTGTGTAAATTAAGGAAGGCAACATTGGACTTTAGAACGTCAGCAAAATTCTGTGGTATGTTCGCATCTCGTGGATCGACGAAATATAAAGATACGCAATACTGCCAACTAAATGATAATTTACAGATTTAGTTAATTTGAGGTAATTTACGAGATGGCCATGCAGTCTTTTTCGACTGTGACCAATGGGTCTATCCTATTGTGGGTTTCTATGACATGTCGTGACAGTTGACAGCCTTACGCATCTATTCTACACTTTACTACACTCCTTCAATTAACGCCCTCGTACGGTTACGGTAAAAAGGTAATGTAAAGTTTTCTACTATATCGACGCTGCAACAATTTGTGTATTTAAATCAGCCAATAAGAGTTGGAGATCTTTTAATTTAAAATATGTTGCTATAGTAATAATATTCTAATCTATCAATGCAAGTTTGAGAGTTATAATGACGCGGTTGTTAATAATGACAGATTCGTTGTTGAAATGCGTCGGCAATTTGTCAAAGTTTTTAGTGTTTTGGGGGTTGAAGCGAGTTAGTGTTTTTGTTTCTGTACCAAGAGGTGCAGGAAATATAAAAAAAAAAATTTCTATATTATTGAAATATTTCTAAGAATTTGAATCATAAATAAATGCAAACTAAATCATAGTGACTGTTGCATATAATTTTGTTGTTGCTTATACTTTATAAGTGATTAATATCGGTTGAAAGATTATTAAATATGTATGTACATATATCACTAAAAACAATAGGCACACTTGGTATTTTTCTCAGACTTTAGAAGAATTAGGAAATCCATTCAATTAGTTTCTAACGATGTCCATTTCGCCCATGCAAAGTAATATTCATACGATTGCCATGTGCAATGTGCCCAATTTCAAGTTGGCAACATAAAAATTGCTGCTTTGAAGGAAAATTTTTACGTTTCTGTCGTTTGACGTTTATTGTATGGACGTTTTGGTTATTGGCATTAAATGAAAGTAAAGTCACAAAGAAAAAGAACAAACTATTCTATTACGTAATCCGATTTCTGTCAAAAAATTTTAAAGGAAATAGCATTTTCATAGATTTGACAAAGATTTTTTAATGACCTATTCTTTATACTATAAACAACGAAGTTAGCTCATCAATGTAGGCAACATTGCAATCTTATTAACTCCAATCTAGCGTTGCCAACATGGTACCTATGCTCTCGGATACTTTGTAAATGTGAGATCATTACCAACGTTATCACGAAAGTCGATGATTCCAACTAAACTGTTCCATGTAGAAACAAAATTTCAAAGACGATTTTAAGATATATTTATTTAGTTTTTAAATGCTTGTTTCTTGTTATAAAAAGTCTACAAATTTAGAAAAAAGACAAGAAAAAATGAAAATTATGTGGAAATGACACAGGTAAATTTACAATTAATCAAATAAAGCGAGAGAATGAACACAAATTTCTTCTTACTTCTCTTTCAGCAATATCGAGTATGTCCTCTGTGGGCGTCAATGGCAGCTTGGTAACCTTTTGCATACTGGTTATAAGATTATTAGAGTTTTCTTGCGGAATCTGTTGCCAGGGTTGTGGAAGCAAATTTCTCAGTTGTTCCATTGCTTATGCTTCAGGATTATGATGATCTAAAGATCTCTGCAACTGATCCCATGCTCTATCGAATTTACATCAGGCTATAGAGCAGGTATAGCTAAATGAGGAATTCCATGGGTGTGAATTGCATCCATAACTGTCATGGATAGATGTGGACGAGCGTTTTCGTCGAAAAAAAGGAAACCAGGACCAATAGCAGCACGAAACTTTGGCACGATGTTGTTGATCACCTAATTCAAATATAATTCTGAATTCACGTTTCCCGGCATAACCAGCAGGTTGGTACAGCCATCATAACAAATGCTTCTTCATACACAAACAGTGCCTCCTCTGTAAAGGTGAACTTCTTGTACTGATGCGCGATGTCCTGGTACTAAAGGTTGTGTCTAGACACGCATTCAAGGACTATCCAAAAAACGACCCCACGCTCTCTTGTCCATTCTAATCTTTGTCGCCTGTGTTTGCGAGTCAATGGTATAACTCTAAAAAGGCATCTAGATCGTATATTTACATCCTATAAACGTCTTCTGACAGTTTGAGTTGCCCAATTCTAGGTCGTTTTTCAACCGATCCCGTTTCTTGAAAACGGTTAAAAATAAATTATACTTTGACTAACTTGAAAAAAAGTTGCTACGTCACTTTGTCGTTGACCATCCTGTAGCAAACCAATTGCTTTATTTGCTTCGTCAGATGTTAATTTACGTCTAGGTACCTATTGATGTTAATATCACAAGAATAACAAGTGAACTAATGCTTTTATTGGATTGTACTGCTCTGTTGGCTACTACTATTTATAGTTCTATAATTTCACTGGAAAACAATTTCATGTTTATTTCTACGCACACCATTTTTCTTGTTTTCTAAAAATATACATAAACCAATCCCGCAGCAATTTTAACGCACAATAAATCTAACAAATGGACTGTAGCGAGAATCTTCACATTGACCTATTGCCAACTCTTGTTCCGTCTCAAGAAACTTTGTCTGATCTTTGTTTCCCCAAACTATTCTTCCGCAATATAACTTTCTAGCTCATTTATTACAAAAACTGCGAATAATAAAAAAATTATCCAAATTTATTTTTTATTTTTAATACCAATTGTACAATTTCTTTCTCAGTAAATCCTACGTCCGTCCCTGTGACGTTAACCGTCGCCTGCGTGGAATTAGAAGAGCTTAGGCGTGTGTAATTCATATTAATTTTTACCACACTAAAACATTGTCTCCAAGGGTTACTCTTGAACGAACATGTGCGCGTATTAATTATATTTTTTCTATTAGAAGAGTCACATAAAAATTAATTACGATATTAAATAGGTTTGGTAAAAGGAACGAAAAACAATTGCCATCAATCATAATCATCAAATAGGCGAAGTGAAAGGGAATCCTGAAAGAGTCTTCGACACGATTATCACGATGCTTACGAGACATTTAGGTAGGTATACGCCTAGAAGTAACTAAATAAAATTAGTAATAAAACGATTTGTGCAAACTAATTTCTACAAATCTACCTATACGTTTTCCTTGCCATTTCCGCTGTTATTTACTTTAAACGGAGACGTAAACTGTCGTATTTTCCTTCAGACACGAAACTTTACTGTTGAAGTTTTATTGTATTTACGCTAAAACCTTCGCAATAACCTTTCATCATGCTTGAGATGGTATCAGTAACACCTAAAAACATGCGAATGGAAACCGAACGTGCAATAGTCAGTCTACATGCACGCTAACAGGCTCTACTCTTTTTAACGGTGAGTATTTTAAACGATTGTGTGTGGTTGATATACAAATTTTGTAGAGATCATTTATACCTCAAGAGAACCCATCAATTTATTTTACCAAATTAATACAATCAGTCAAGTTACGATGAATCAACTATTCTGGCAACAATGCTGGTTAATGCAAAATAAAATCGGGGTATCAACGTATAACTTGACAATCGTTTTTGGTAAAACTTCCAGTTCTTTTGTATTGATGTAATAGCCACTGACGAGATGTTGCCCTACTAGGACAATCATGTTGTAACTTTTGCACCCGTTCCTATATAGACTTCCTTACTTTATACAATGACTAACTTCTTTTGGACATGTTTAGAACAATTTCTAATATTTTTCCTCAATATCTGCCATTTTGAATGGAGGATGTCCTCGAAAATGCTTGTTTTATTTTTTTGGAACTTTATTTAATAGACGTGGGATGTCATGCACTGTTTCTGTAACTACTACAACTTCATGTAAAGACCATATCTACTTTTGTTATCAAGGTCAGAATTCAAAAACTTCAATCTACTTTAAAGAAATTGAAGAAATGGAACTATTCGGTTGATTCAGTATGAAGAATGTAAAGTACATACATATAGCTAGCCTGGAACTGCGTAAAAAGTTTCGGATGAGTTTGAATAGCCTTGAATAGTCTTCGACATGTCCTATTGCCTCTCTTTTTCGATTATTATTTAAAATTTTATTGACTATAACGATTTTTCAATTTACTTATCTGAGATTTGCTAATTACTGGTCTCCTCCTTGTTTTCTTTATCTAGAGCTATTACAAGTCACTGTATCATTGCATAAATCAGGAATAGTATAGTAAAGGGAATGCTCTAACATACTGATTCGCAGAACTGCTGATTATGGTAGGTGCAACAAAACGTCCAATGGAAGTTTTGCTAGCTTCGGTTAAATCAATGTTAGCACTACTTTTCTTCTAAACTATCTATTAATCAGGCATATATCATGCCTTCAAAAATTTTCTTGATTAAAATAGGCTCCTTTTTAATTAATTTTCTTGCTAAGATTGAGAACACTGCAGTTTTTTTTAAATTGTACTATAAACAAAATTGACAACTGTCATTGACTAACTATTTCGACAGTTACAATATACAAAAAGTTTATAATTCAAAGTTATTTTAGAATTGTTCCAAAGCAATGGGGAATGCGTTTGTTCCACATCATGTTTGCATAGATATATTTCATGGTGCGCTAACTCGTAAACCTGGTGATGGAGTACCTTAACAGCGAACAGCAGCTTACATAAGGGATATTAGACAAAGAATGGACAACTCACCGAAAAAGTCTATTGCAAAACTATCACAACAAGTTTATTAATCAACTTCATGGTGACGAACTGACAGAACGATGTTTTCAACAATAGAATGCATCTGCACACAAATCTCGATACAGAATCGCTTGCATGGAACAATTGTTTTTATAATTATTAATTTTCCAGCAAGATCTTCCGATCTGACAATTGTAGACTACATATTTAATTTTTCCATATCACTTCCACATCACTTTCAAGACCAGACATAATACAATCGCAGAGCGTCGCAATGCTATTACGTATTGCTGTGCTTACATAACCTCGCAACCCCTTGTAAATGGTTTTGAGAGTATGAAACAATCATATAAGAGTGACGCATTCCACGCTAAAAGTTTGACCCGTACGCGAGCGCCACCTGAGAACCTCCTGGTAGTACTAAATTTGTAAACAACGGCGCTGGCGACACTTTTAAATTAGTACAATGCTTTTTTTTGGTTCTAAATATACTCTAAATACGTGTTTCGATCTTGTTTGATCTCATCAGTGAAATATAGCTATAAATATAGAAGTCACAGACACGTACCTATTTAAGTGTATAAATAAAAATAAATTCTGGTAAAAAATAAAGTTAAACTCTAAGAAAAATAAATATTTAACATTTAATAAATAACATGTATATAAAAAATATAACGTTCTCTTACATATGACAATACATTAATAAATAAAACAATATAATTTTGAAAAAATAACAATCTAAACTATGTATACCCATAACAATAAATAAACTTCTAATAAATAACTAGATAAAATAAGGACAATTCTTATATGCACAAAAGACTAGAAAACCCTAAACTTCTTACCCTCTACAAATGCATCAGCTGCCTAATTTGTCTTGCGTTTCGATTAACAGATCTGTCATTAGAAGACCGACAAATATCATCATGAAATTTCCTAATAATAATAAAAACTCATAGATATATTTAACACCTGTTCTTGAACCAAAGTTTGATGGTCGGAATGAACACAAAGTTATCAACATTTTCTTCTGAATAGAATTTACATGACCAAATGACTTGAGCAAGACAGCCATCCTATCGTAAATGTTATTAACATATAATACCAAACTACAAGTGGGATAAAGAAGATTATTTAAATCACCAAATTCCTTAAACATTGTAAATGTATTGTGAGGTTCTACGTTAGCAGAAAATAAAGAAGATCAAACCTCACAATCGGGTAAATTCAGTTTTTTGGGATAAATCCGCAGACATAAGTGACAGCTTGATAATTAAAATCAATTTCATCATTAATCGGAACATTTAGAGAAGAAGCTTCTAGTTCGTTCTTATCCAATGCACAAGTCCTAGCACGTTTAGGTTCAATAGAAGCCATAAAAGATTGCAGATTACTTAAGATATGCCCACTATCCTCCTCACAATTGAACCCGTAGAATGAGAAGACACAAAATTATTTAGAAGAAGTTTTAAAATTAGCAATGAACTGATGACAAGTTGCATTTGTATTAAGACTACCACACTCACGTATGACACCAAATAAATTCTCCAAAGGATCGCCACCTCGAAGAGTATGAATCCAACCCACTTTCACTGGTAGTGATGATTTTACCTGATTGTTCGTTAAATTTTCAAATTGCCAGTGCTCAATTTTTTCAAGACTTTCATACCAGAATTTTAAGTGTTCTGATTTAGAAGTAACAGAACATCCATCTACTACAACAATTAATAAAATAAAACAATTGATAATAACAAAACTTACCCGAAACTTGTGCCTCTTTTGTTCATAACTTTACCTTACTGTAGTACATACATAATTTGTAAACACTACGTCATCATGATTTGCATTTTTATTGATTTTTATGGTATCCTCAATATTGTACACCCTTGCCATGCCACTTCCTCTTATAGTTAATAATAATTATTGATAGATTTCTTAATGATAAGAGCAACAAAGATTTTTGGTGAAAATAACGCTATAAACTATGGTCTACAATGCCTGGACAACAATACTATATTTAGTTCTACCAGGGGGTGCGAAAGTGGCGCGCACATCTTGCCCGAAATTTCAATAAAGTTTGCAAAGAAACGTGGTATGAAACAAGCGTAGAGTTCGTCTCTGCCTGCAAAATGATGGCGAACAGTTTTATACACATAACGGTGACATACAAACCAACGAACTGTCAAAGTCACGCACTGCAGCGCTGTTGCCAATCATAGGAAAAATCATGGCCATTTCTAATCAGGAAAGTTTTTAAAAGGTCGGTATATTCGTTGTGAAATATATTTCATAATTATGCTTGCTTAGGTCTTACAAAATCAACTCTCTCTAAGCTAAGCTCTCTAAGCACTAATTTAGTCTCCTAAGTAGAGCAACGCACACATTTAAATCTATGGAATATGGTGGCATGCACTTTCGTACTCATATTACCTAATATCACAAATGACATAAACTAAAGATTTCTGTATATGATTGCTCGTTCTGAAAATACCATTCATTCAATTCATGTTAGATGCTGCCGTTATTTTGCATTTGTGGTCAGAGAAACCAATGACAATCAATGACTGATTCTCTGTTTTAACCTCTTTGCCCATATAACTTCTTTTCATACAACTCTACCAATCATTATCAGTAAAAGTTTGGAACGTTAGATTTTAATCTATCTTGTATAAGTATGTAGATATCAGACATCCTATTCTCAATATCCTGAGCATTAAACGTATGGCCTTCACATTAACGATGACAATTCTCACACAAAATTAAAGAGAAAAAGGTCTGGCCTGACCCTCACATTTTTACATTTAAAAAATTACAATGAAGGTATGTACACTAGCGACACTTTCTAATTGTACGATCTAAAGCACAAGTAGTGGCTACATATGTAGCGATAGTAGACAGTTTATTGCATGCATACCATTGCTAACTTCGTTATTATTGGAGCTACGAAGTCAGTTAAATTAGCAAACTGGTAACATGCCTTTGCTTTAATTCTAGTTCTAGTTAATCTGCAAAACAACGGAGACACCAACAATTCAATACTGCTTTATTCGGAATATGTGAAACATCAAATAAATTTCTTTCTACGAAAATATGGCCCATAATAGATGCATTCGATTTTGCACATTCGTAAATCCAGCAAAAATAGTAAAAACATATACATATAAACGCAAAAACCGCACATCAGTCTTTACATATTTTAACGGAACCAGTGAATACAATAAACTGTCTACTATCCACGCTAGATATGTAGGCTCTACTTAATGCTATAGAATGTACAATTAGAAAGTGGCGCTAGTGTACATACAAGAACACCACCTTTTTATATTCGTCCCTTAATTATAATAGATAAAACTTGGTAGGTCATTAAATTTATCATTCCCTTTGTTTACAAAGCAGACAGTTCCCATTTCATTGTTTAGTCCACAATAAGTGATCTTTCACCTCTCGCGAATAAATATCGTCCGATTACCAATTGTGCCTTCTGATTAAAGTAGGAAAATAGTTTAGTATGCGTTGTCGGTTCGTATTAATGACGCGATTATAAATTAAAATTATGATGGCGATTGTTATTTCGAAATGGTAGCAGATGTGTTTGTAAGTGACCGATATCATTTA